>NC_051168.1:134153549-134441049 GCF_013339725.1 Rhipicephalus microplus | reverse complement strand
ACGGACGGAGGAGCGGACAGATGGACGCAGGGATGGACGCACACACGGGCGCACGAACGAAAACACGGACGGACGGACGCATGGATGGTCGCATAGTTGGATGCACGGACGAAGAAAAGCGCGGACTGACTGATGGACGCTTCGCCCCACTCATCATCACACGCTCCATAGATAGGCTGTGATATTTTGACATTCGGTTTTCTAGATGTTTATTTTACCACGTGATAGGCATTTCTCGTTATTTCATATTTTATTCTAAAGAGTTTCACTGTTAATATTATAATTAACTAGTAGAGTATCATTTTCAGGTACCCAAACCTCGTAAATATCGTTATTATACATGCCACTGTGAAGGACTCGTACATTAATTTTCACCTCCACGGATCCTTTAATGGGCATAAAAGGCGTTACAAGGAATGTGTCCAAGATCGTCAAGAAGCGGGATACTTCGACGTTTTTTCGATGACTTCAGAGTTGCTTCAACTGCGGTTGAAGGCATCTAATGGTGCATCGACATACATTTGAAGACCGTGAATTTAACTAGCATTTTACTTTGGGGAGCTAGGTGGTTACGTCAAAAGACATTATTGAGGTTATTCATGCGATTTGTTCAAAAAATGCATCGCAGCTGCACGATATTAAAAAAATGGCAGCATATTCACGGAGTGAATGATGGAGAGTGGGGCGAAGCATTCTTCTGTCCATGCGTCCGTCTGTGTGACCGTCCATGCGTCTGTTCGTGCGCCCGTCCCTGCGTTCGTTCATGCATCCGCCCCTGCGTCCGTTCATGCGTCCATCCAGGCATCTGTCTGTGTGTCCGTTCGTCCATCTATTCAACACTCCAAGTCCCACCATCTCGCATCTTTTTATCATATATTCCCCATATAGAAGTACCGCCATTCAGTGGACATTCCAAGGACTAAACGAGAGGTGGCACACGCACACTTTCTTACGGCTTGCGCTTCGGGTCTACTTCCCACCTTCAACCACCTTGAGTTCATGGTATATACTAGTTCACTGTATTCATGGCAATGCGGCCCAATGCTCGCTAAACCTTTCTAAAACCAAGGAGGTTACGTCCAGCGAGTATAACGTAGCAACCTTTTCCTGTCAGATAGCGCTCAATGTACATGCCAGTGGCTGCTAATGTGAAATGAGAGACAGGAGGATTCAGCTTTTAATTCCTTACGGCTTGCGCTTCGTATCTGCTTCCCCCCTTTAACCACTTCGAATTCATGCATGGTATATGCTAGTTCATTGTATTCGTGGCACTGCGGCTCAACGCTCGCTAGACCTTTCTAAAACTAGGGAGGTTACACCCAGCGAGTATAATGTTGCAACCATTTCTTGTCCGATAGTGCTCAATGTACATGCCAATGGCTGCTAATAAGAATCGCAGCGTGCGCGTTGACTAAAAGCCAAATGCTCCTGTCTCTCATTCCCCATTAGCAGCTATTGTCGTGTACATTGAGCACTATTTTTTATTGTTAAACAACGCACAGAAAAAATCTCTCACCAGCACCAACTTGGAGGTCAAATGTTATACCTATTTCGGGTATGATCCACTGGTGGTTACGTACTACGAGGGACGCACAAGCCATGCCATAAGGAGCTTCGCCCCTAAAAACCCAACCATTATTAATGGCAAAGTAACGAATTTCACCCAAATTAAGCCGTGAGACCAAAACACACCATACACTGTTTTGCGTTGCGATAGTGACACCAGGAAAAGACTTTACAACCAACTTTTAGAGAAGGAAAGTTAAGTCGAGCTTGGTGCAATGTAAAACTGTTATGTGTTGAAAACTGCTCCAATTTAGAAGAGGCCACTGTCATTGGCCATAGTGTATCCTAAAAAAACATGTTTTTTTCTAGTTTTGGATCCGTGGAACCCTTGGAGTCCATGGCTTCTCATTTTAAAACCACTCTACAAGACCATAAATCATGACAATGGGTTCCTACTAACTACAGCATTATCAAGCTCATTGTCGTTCAACAGGATTGAGAGCTGGACAATTTGGTGACTGAAAACTATACCATACGGTCAAGTAGTGCAACATTGGCGGGGTTAAAGGGGACAAGAACAATGCTACATTCGACACACACAAAAGCGGAACAAATATGAGCGCGATTGAAGCGAGTGTCATCCTTCTTGCCGCCTTTGTCCCCGTCGAAATTGGGCTGCTTCACGTCGATATAATGACTATTGCCATCGTTAACAGTACGACGAAAACAAGGGGATATGAAGCAAGTTGTGTGACTGGCTATAGGGTGTGATAACCCTCAAATGCTTTTTCCTGCTGACGCAAGCAGTTGAGCAAGCGGTAATTTATTGTTGAAACCGAGAGAGAGAGAGAGATAAATAAAGTTTATCCGGTGACCAGGTGCGTCTTCTCTTCACCCAGAGGTGGGTGACTGCCTCATTCCAGGTAGCTATGGCTAGCAGCCGACAGCCCAGATCTTTTCATCAGCCGGAGCTGGTGCTCAGAGTTTAGCGACGTCAGCAACGCCTCCCACTGGACTTCTGTGGTTGCTTGTCCGTTCTTTTCACCCATAAAATCGTAAAATTGCACCTATCCGCTTAGATGGTTCTTTGGGCATTCACCATGAGTACGCGAACGCCCAATGAGACAGGGCGTAAAATGTCGCAGGTAGTTTTGAAACTTGCTATACAATGAACACATCGTACACTATAATCAAACATTTGTCTTAGGAGTTGCGGCCACACTTACTTTCCGTGGTCGTACGCAAGGTGAGTAAGCTGGTCAGGCCGTGGATTGGCACTGGGAGCAGCCACGAAGAAAGCCGCTGCGAAAGGTTATCAAAATAAAGGGACGTCCTAAACCCTACGCCTGAGCCTGGGAAAGCGTTAGGAATTATGATGACGGCGTTCGGTGGTCCTAAAAGTCATATGTGCGGTTAACGGACATTGAAACGGCATCGCAATCTTTATTTTACAAAAGCAATGAGCTGTTGACAATACCTCAGGTCATCAACAGGCCGATGTGTGGATTTTAAAGTGTGCTTGTATAATGTCTTAAGCATGCGCATCCCTACAGGTCGCAGCGTCGGGCGACGTCGAGTTTTGAGCTGCTCATTTTATGTGTACTTATTCTTAGCATCCAGCTGGTTTAATCCCAAGCGTTTGTTCGAGAGGCGAAAAGAAGATAACCGATAGCGTTGCCATAGGTACTTTTCGTTCGGTGTGGAGAATTAGGGCAATTTATGTGTGTTCATGCGTGCCTATGCCTGATGTATGTAAAGTTGTACAAATGTATCCAAATGCAAAGCTGCTCCCGATGATCAACCAGAAAACTATCATGTTCACTTAGGCACTCTCTTAAAAGAAATTGAAGGAAAAAGCCATCTCTTTTTTTTTGTTTCTCAGACAATGTATTGGCGTTCCACAGCCCACTCCAAATGCTTTCTGCCCTTACGTGGTTTGGCATTCTCTCCAAGATCGGAGGAATTGCAAACTTCCTGCTTCTCGCCAAACGTTTAGCTTCCTCCATGTCTCGCCCACCACAGACAAGGCAACAACGTTGCGTAATGCCATCCTCATGTGACGTCACTGTGACACCGTTATCACGCCATCACGCGGTGACTGTTTGCATCACTCGTGTTGAGAGTGAGGTCGACGGTCAATTTGTGCGTTTGATGAGACCTCCAGAGCTCGCCTTGAAAACGCAGATAATGGCGAAAAATCGCGGAATGTAAAAGTCGCCCCTCCCCCCCCCCCCCTACCGATCGGTGAATTAGTTGACGAGAAAACTGACGACTTGGAAGGAGCGTAATTTTCGGAGGTCCGTAGCTCTATCGACACACGACGCTTGATTTAAGTGATGTTGCGAGACATTTAGTGTAGTCGTTGCCCAACCGCTTACGTAATTGAACATTAACTCAAAGAAAAAAAATTATCTCTAAAGGCTCATCGCTATTGTCCAGCTGGGTAGGATAACCGAATTAACCGAGCAAAGATTGACTGAAAAGCTATTTTACTAGCTAATCTGCCGAGAGCAGTTTTTATGAGCAAGGATTTAGCACTAGCATAGCGGCCAACACGGGTAAAATGTGGCTCAGAAATTCACCAAACATGAGTTTTCGGAATTGAGTCATTTTCGTCTTGTATGCGTCAATGTTGTTGCAGCGTAAATAAAAGAAGGCCAGTTTCTTGTTTAATTTTAGTGCTTCTATATAGAACACCGCCCCATTAACACATTTTTGGGAGTATAAAACACTAAAATTTCTCTGTATGGAGATTCGTTAGGTTAGTGCTCTACGTATGAGGCATCAGACAAGGTACAAAAAGGGTCTTCCAAGACTTCATAGAAAGGAAAGCTTCTCGTTCAAACGTTCACACTCTGTAAGCCCACATCGTTCGCACTGTACTCACATCCAATGCAAGTGGTAGCATCGAACTCGAACTGCTTCAGCAGCATGGTTTCGCTGTCCTTGAGGACAACTTCGGCCGCCTTGGTGTTGTGCTGCTTGGCGGCCAGCGGGCCGAGGCTCTGCTCCTTGGGCAGTTCGTAGCCAGCGGGAATCTGGACGTTGCCGAAGTCGGCCTGCGGTGTGCATAATGCCACATTCCTTCCTCAAGTTTCGTTGTCACACTGTTGCATCGTAGTTGCTGCCTTGTGCGAACCACAACGAATGACCAAGAACGTCGAGATAATCTTGGAACTTTCCTATGTGACTACGGGCACAACGCGAACGTTACAGTTCCTTCTAGAACTTACGAGGCCGCTAGCGATAACGCTGGAATATTTGACGCCACATGCATAAATACCGACGTGCTTCACCTTTTGTCAGTTGATCGACCACCGACTCTCAGTTCGCCGCTTTAAGTGTTTGTGTGTATTGCTGTAAACAGATCTTCCGTTTTCCGGTCACAAGTTCGGCCAAATAAGCAGTTTCATCTTGGGCATACCGATGACTGCCTTCGCCGCGTCATGGCTACGTGGCAATATTACAAGAAAAACATGGCAATAGGAATGAATGAACAACGCCATGATTAGGTCACCTTTGCTTTACGAGGCGCAAATTAACAGAAACATAAATTATTATTGCCGCCAGTATTATCTGTTTGCACCCTACTGTATATTTTTATGGGCAGTCATGTTTTCGGCGTATGAAGAATTAGGCTATTGGATTCCCGACGCAATCACATCTATTGTGGCACCTCCATTGTATGTCATCTTTTTTGTGGTATACAAAACTGTGCATTTTCCGTGCAATCGGTTAAACTAACTCCTGAAGATGTATGTATGAATGTCTTTGTGAAACTATTGAAGGAATCCATCTTACGCCCGTATTAAATATATATCCCGCTTTGCAAAGCCTAAACGACGCTGTTTTATGGGGAAATTTCCTATATAAATGCTGTCAGGAGAGTTCTCTTGCTAACTTTCCTATGCCTGAAAAAGGGCGCCGCATGGTGCTTGGTGTGACTAACGAAAAAGGTTGCCCACGTCTGCCCTCACTGCATAGACACAATCCTAATCATGTACATGTGCACACGTAAATGAGACACGTAGTCATTTTCACTGTGTCCTTGTCTGCACGCCCTGCCCTTGTACGATGAATAGCTGAACTTCATGCATAGGTTATCAGTGAAGCATGCTTGTAAGTTTTTTTGTGGATACAGTGTTATATCATATACAAGGAAGACTTCGTTGGTCGGAAATGCATTGATTTCTCTGAGCACCGCTACCATAATTTCTTTACGCAACAGAATGGTGACAGAACGTACGATTTTACTAGAACAGGTGGTAATTGACCTAGTGATGTATTTCATACAGTTATAAAACTTACTTCGTCAAGAGGGAACAATACTAAAAATAGCGTGCTACAAATAGAAAAAGGAAACAAAAAAATGCCACGTTCGGTAATACTACTGCGAAAGGTCGACGTGATGGGGTATTAGCTATATTGCAAATGATAGCAATAACCGAGTGCAAGAAATGTACTACATTCAACTAGTCTTTCTAAAGTTAATATAGTGATAATTTCAGAACTGCACAACTAGCGCAGGACAAAAAAATTGATAAACGGAGAATAACAGTAGAGGACACTTTGCGGTAGGAGGGCTTGCCTGAATTAGGGTCCTAACTGCCCCAACGAATACAAGTTCTCATCTTGAACATACTGGCTGGGACGAGATTCTCTCTTCAACGATCACATGGATTCGAGTTAGCACAAAGCAGAAACAGAGAGAATGAAAGAAAGAGCAGAAAGCAAGTGGTCCTGGACATTGGGCCCCTTGTTCGACAGGTGTTTAGTGCCTGACCATTTGATTCCTAATCTTTATTCGCAGTCTTTGTACCTTGTTGGCGCTAACAGGATCCCTTAGATGACAATCATCATGTCCTACACGAATGTTATTAATTTTATCCAAATAAGATTAGGGCAGATTGTTAAGCTCAATAATCATCGGAATTATGATTGGTGACTACGTCATCAGGCTGTAGTTTTATCTGTTAACTCTCAAGAAGACATGTAAGCGTACCTTCATGAGTGATACTGACCCGAAAATTATAAGCCCCCCACCACTTCTTCCCTGCACATTGAGTGTCGAAGCATCGCTTTTTCAAAGAGTCTTCTACATGCTGAGTAGAACGGAAGCCACTCCTGGTATTGACAAGTGGTCCGTGATACACCTACGCATCGTCGCCACGTGATGATTGCCGCATTATCATCCTCACTGTGAGCTGAGGCAGCTAAAGTTCGATAGGGTTCACTATATAAACTACGCATAAAAATGATAAAAAAACGCGTGTGAAGATGACCACACAGGACTCGCTTACACCAAACTGTTTGCAGTAAATGCCGAAAGACTTGTAGTCGGTGATCTTCTTAGCCAACGTCAGCCGCACCTTGGCGCTCTTGTAAGACTTCAACACCTTGACGCTGCGAAGTTATTGGATCATACCACGTGAGTAACATTACAATACTAAAATTGTAAGAAAAGCAGTGAGTTTCCGTGATAAGGCATAAACGTTAATGCTAACTGGCGAAGTATTATGGCAATTAGACATGTGGGCGAATTTTTTTAGTGCAGGTGGCAATATGCGTTCGCTCACTAACTAAATGGACAAATATGAAGACGGCTGCAGTATTAGAAAATGCGAATGGGCCCATCTTACGCTATGAACATGAACAGTGGATGACGCGACCCGACTGGGATGATGAAAGCCGTCAGAGGGTAAGAATGATTCATACTGCCCTTATAAATCTTCGAACACTCATCTCCAAAGTTTGAGTATAATTTGCGCAGCCGTCATGCTAGGCGTAAAAAGGCGAACAAGGACGGGTATCCATCCATCCATCCATCCATCCATCCATCCATCATCCATCCATCCATCCATCCATCCATCCATCCATCCATCCATCCATCCATCCATCCATCCATCCATCCATCCATCCGTCCGTCCGTCCGTCCGTCCGTCCGTCCGTCCGTCCGTCCGTCCGTCCGTCCGTCCGTCCGTCCGTCTATCTATCTATCTATCTATCTATCATCTATCTATCTATCTATCTATCTATCTATCTATCTATCTATCTATCTATCCTATCTATCTATCTATCTATCTATCTATCTATCTATCTATCTATCTATCTATCTATCTATCTATCTATCTATCTATCTATCTATCTATCTATCTATCTATCTATCTATCTATCTATCTATCTATCTATCTATCTATCTATCTATCTATCTATCCGTATAGTCCGAGACTATTGACCCTCTATAGAAGTTACTCTTTGCCTTGTTAGTTCCGTGGCGCCTTGTTAACTCTATTTTCATCCGAAGTAGTTGAAAACGGGAGAGTGGATTTTCACTTTCGTGACCTGGACACTTGCCGCGCACCTCACACTCACCTTCCGTATTCGTCGAGGAGCTGGTCGCCTTTCTTGTCCAGAGCAGTGGTGTGGCTAGCCCAGAAGTGGGCCGCTGTTACGGCGAGAGTAACGGAGAAGTGTTGAAAAGCTTTTTCATAGTCGCAGTGTGGTACAGCATTGACATAAAGGTGTCTATTTTTTTTCGTGTTTTCTTCGCGTTTGCTCCCAATTTTCACCTGTCCTTCAGCATCGTGATTATGGTAAAATAAAACTTTATTTTTTAAACACGCAGCTGACTGCGTCCTTTCTTGTTAGCGAAGGCGCATTTTATAGATGTAGGATTTCTTTTTCCTTACCATGACTCATTAACTATCAGTTACCAGTAACTTCTTCAATTCGTCGCTTAGTGCTTATGGCGTTCCCGGGGGTTCCACAGAGGTTAGGGGGTTCCACAATGGTAGAGAGGGGAGGACCGTCTGAATACCTTGTACCATCTTCCAGGATTTTTGAATATATCAGCTGATTATGACTTTTGATGCCTGATACTCGACTTCAAGAATCAGACTTCCCATCATACAGCCCCAATTTTACCCTCTTCACCCCGCTTCCCTATGAGAATCCTGCATACTTTCCAGTCTGCGGCGCACGGTACTACGGTTTTAGTCTAAGATACATATACACCTCACAGGAAATCAATGAAACAAGACGGCTTGTTACCGGGTCCTTTGCCGTCGTAGTTGAGGCCCGAGATGACGATGCTGGTGTCGTTGGCGACGTACACGGTGCCAGTGAATCCGTGAGCAAACGTCTTGATGTCGCCGAGGCTCTTGCCGTAGTAGACGCTCAAGGCTACTGCGGAGAAACCAGAAGCGAGGAAGCTTCCGATGAGCATAGACGTGCAAACGATTTTTATATCAACCTAGCGCATTTCATTCTTCTCACCCGTTTCCCCAGTACGAAAGAAAACAAGCTCTGCTGTGATTAAAAAATAGAAATCAATGAGTGATGACGTGTTTCCCAGAAGGTTCCGCCATCGATTCTCAGCTTTCCGTGATAAATGGGCCCAGTGAGCTGTTCTTTGAATGCGATATCAAGGGGGCTTGGTTGCTGCTATCGTTAAAATCATACGTGGCTACAACCCTGCTCAAGAAGAAGAAGTTGACATGGACCAGACACGTGGCGCAGTAGCAGCATAAGCGGTGGCCGTTGGGAGAAACGAACTGAATTCCAAGAGAAAGCTTCAACAGTGTGCTTGATTGGGCTGGTTGATGCTGCCTAGCAGACGACGAATTAAACACCGTGAAGAAGAGGACGATCGAAAAGAGAAAGAAATACGTTTAAACAAGGTAACTTCAGAGCAATGTCTGTGTTCTCTTTTTGATCATCCCATCCTTCACGCTGTTTTAGTCGCTGTCTACAGAGGTAAGGAAAGCGTGTGAGGAGGAAAAAGAAAATTAAGGGAGCAGACAAGAATAAGAAGGTTGCAGGTATGACATGGTAGCACTGGGTACAGCGCCGAGTTGATTGGCGGAACAGGGGAGAGGCCTTTGCCCTGCAGGTGGCGTAGTCAGGCTGGTGATAATTATGCTGATGATCACGCTCATTAGCCACTAACGTGAAAGGGCGTACCGAGTGCATCGCGAATTTTTTAGATGGTACCGCTGCGATGCACCTGCATTGGTTAACCCTAATGAAGACATGTACATGCAACACTAACATAAGGTCTTCCAACGCCTCCTAGAAAAACTATGCCTGGAACGCCACTCTCTTTTCAATTGGGAGCTTTCTGCCAGCACAAAATCTCGGAGGCCATGTCTCCTGCCACGTGTTGCGACCGTCCGCCGCGTGGAACCACTCGCCTCCATACCGCTCAGTCACGTGGCATAACCATACCGCTCTGTCACGTGACATCACAGCTGCTCGGAGGCAACTGTGAGAGCGTTGGTGCGTTCGCCTTTGTACCGGAGCGAGAGGGCGAAATTCGAGGGTAGGACGGCACGTTCGCGGCTCACGTTCCAAGCATAATTTTTCTAGGAGGCATTGGGTCTTCATTCATACAGTAACACCAGGTCTTGTGTCATAAATGCCATGTTGCCCGTACATGCCTACCTTAGGTGACCAGAAAGAATGACCAACCCTTGTCCTCCCCCACCCTTCCCCTGCACAGCCCCTTCCCATTAGACGCTGCGTTCAAGTGAAGCGAATGATTTAATGGTGTGTAGCACAAGCTCTATTCTAGGGCTATGATTAGTACGGAGCTATAAACGCACCACCAGCGCACGTGTTGTCTCGCAAGAGAAAATAAAGTGCCATGTATGGGAGAATACTATACTTCTTGAAACTTTTACGCTGCGAGCAATATCATTTACCGAGAAGAATGTGAAGGAGTCAGTTTAGGCGCGTACAAGCCTCTGTAGAGGAGTGCAAGCATCATGAGAGTACCTACAATACTTCAAGTAGCAGTTTTGTTAAAAAAAGAATTTGGAACATGCCAGGAAAGAGAAACACAAAGATGGGACTAGCGAATACTTCTTGAAGAAGATTTCCCGGCATTCAATCTGTTCGTAAAGATATCTTGTAACAATACTGATTGTTGGCCTAGTTGGTACTTGCTTACTGACATGATTTGGCCGCAAATAATACACACACAAAGTAAAGAAACACTCAATGTCTTAAGTAACAACATGCAGCCTTAAGCAACAACATACAGCCTTAAGTAACAACATGCAGACTTAAGTAGCAACTTAAGTAACAACATACAAGCCGCTTGTGCTTGTCGTTGAGTGTTTCTTTACTTTGTGTGTGTATTATTTGCGGTCCAAATTATGTCACTATGTTCGTAAAGAGCAGGTTCTTGGAAGTATAGAGAAAAAATTAAAATATCTAGTGGCTCCTTCGCCTAAGACGCCACCGAAAAAAAAAAGAGAAAAACTATTGCCGTTTTAAAAAGCTCAGCGAATTCTTGTAGTCACCTTGGTAGAGATTGAAATGGCCATCGCAAATGTTGCGAGAATTCATAAAAGAGGCATAGCTAAGTGTCTGTAGCGATATGCATGTATATATCGGTTGCGAGTATGCTCCTGACAGGGTAGAGCGTACTCGCAGCAGGTAGCATAACACTATTTTGCAAATTTTATTCGTAGTAATAACTTGTCGCTTGCGTTGTTGTGCTGCAAGCAGGGATAGTACAGCGTTGACAATATTCTCCTGCTGTCCGTAAGGACGCAAGTTCAATTAAGGCATTAGTGACCGAGTTTCACTGGAAGCGAATTGCTGAAAGCTTGAGTACAACACTAGGTCAATGCACGTCAAGATATCCCAGATGGTCGAAATGCCTGGAGCCCCCGACTAGGTGGCATCGTGCATCGTGATATCGTGCCTCTCGCACGGAAAAACCCGAGACGAGAATATTGTCCTTTACTTTAACATTCTTTCATTCGTTCAATTATTGTACTTCTCCATTCTCTTTCTCAGCTGCACCGTTCACAGGACAGTTATAGGGAAGAAAGGTCTTCTTTTACTAGGTAGGGTATTCTCATTGACGTTGGTCAAGATGGCAGTAAAGAACAACTCAAGGGGACATGGCCAGTGGCCGACAGTAGGTTAAGGGTTGGCATCCAGTCGGCGGCCAGTTTAGTCGGCCAGACAAGTGAAAAAAAGTGGTTGGCCCATGACTGGCCATTGTCCAGGTTAACATTAGGTCAGCCAGCGTGCTTGGCCTGACGTTGTAAATTTACTATTTGCCAACGCCACTTGGGCAGGTGCGCGATTGGCCCACCACCATGCTTGGCCCGACGTCGTAGATTTGCCATCAGCCAACGCCATTTGGTTAGGTCGGCCGTAGGTCGGCCAGTGTGCTTGGCCCGACGTCGCAGTTTTATTTTGGGCAGACCTCTTATTTAGATCGGTGACAAATAGAAGCGCGGGCGATCATGCTTGTCATTTTGCGCGTAGTGTAAACAGAAACATACGTCTGTTCTGCGTTTTATTTTCTTTTTTGAAATATGGGCAGTAACATCACTCTAATTTCGGCATAATTGCAGTGCATGTGACACATGAAGGCCGTCTAGGTGCAATATTTAGCTAAAATCATTGTTACACATAAATTTCAAGAAAGCGTACCAAGAAAAGGTAACATATTTGTCTCACAACTATGAATTTATTTTTTTTCGCATTTTTAAAATACGCTACTATGGCCTATACGAATATAGAAATCTGGGGAATAGTAGTGACAGGCTGCAATCACTTTAACTGTTGATTCTACAGGAGACAACAGTGCGAACAGCGTGGTTAAAGTTCGGTGAGTATATGTGCCTTGATTCCTCGTAAAATACACATTAGGACGACAGAGAAAGCGCAGTGTCATGTCCTTTAAAAGGTGTTAAACATACGTGACTCCTTAAGAAGCTCTCCCGCCTATCCCTATACGCACTCCAGCGCATCGATCGTGTGAGGCTTAGAGGTGTAAGGCCTAAAGAATGGAATGTAGCAAAATATTTGTGAACAGGAAAGGGTGCAATACTTCCGGCCATGGTTTCGTTCTTTTTGCTGTTATTAAGAGGTGAGAGGTACAACGCTTTGACTGAGAGGTTATTGAGGAGTACAACGCTCTGACTGAATACAGAACCGCTTTTGATTGAACTGCAGTTTTATTGCCGACACCTCGACACCAACTTCAGGGGGGGGGGGGGTTGCTCTAAAGAAAAGCACAGTATTTCTGTCGCAGTATCTGAGTTCATCGCTCTGCTATTCGAGCTATAGCAATAGCATGCCATTATTTGCGATACTTGTACAACTGTACGCAAAGCTAAATTTGACACTATCCTTTGAACGAGTGATCAGTTTGCCTTTTTGCGTGCTATACAGCTGCTCCCATCATCTTTAGGCTGAAATTATTGCTGTGCTCTGTCACGGAATTCGAAAGTTCCGTTATATATAGCTTGTAGAAAATACTGACGGGAAGCGCACATTTCTCCCGACCAATTTAGCTCCTTTTAGCGTAGGTCTTAATGTTTACAATACTGTTTAAAAGAGTAATCAGTTTCACCTTTGTTTTGCTTGGTTGGAATGTCTGTTTGCATAATTGGCTTCAGCAGAAAACTCTTAAACTACTAATCACCTTTGGCCTTATTAGCTTGAAGCAAGTGCAACTTTTTTTCTAAGAAATCTTGGAGTGGTGCTTCAATGGCTTAGCTCATCATGATCTTTCTTGTATTTATAGGCTGCCTCATGGTAAATCGAGTTGGTACATAAATACAGGACATCCGCAACGTAAAAAAAAAAAATGGTTGGTTGAAACCCAGGACAAGGAAGGTGGCTGATCGCTCAGGTATCACGGAGGGAGCATCCACGACTCGCCCGTGTTTGTGGAAAGAATTCGTGTAAATATATGTTTTTGATCCATGAACATGTGACGTGAGCTTCATTAATTTTCCTATAGTTTCAAATACCTATGACCTACAGTGGCTGCTACTGACGTGAGCTGATATTTTCTTGTGGGGTACAGTGAGGTGCAATCATACTTTATGTATGTTCGTGTATGGGTTCGTAGGTGTGCATGCAGATGAATACAATGCCGTAGGCGTGCAAACTAAAAAAAATCAAGAAGGGGCTATAGCTACTCCCCCCCCCCCTCATGCCCTCGGGGCTATGCCCTAGTGACCGCCAGCTGGCCACGTGCTAATTTTCACTGGACCGAACGGGGCCCTACGGAGGCTGGCACACGGCCAGGTCAGTCAATAAGGTCGGACCTACGTCGGCGGCCATCACATCGACCGACGCGAGGTCCGTGTCAGTCCCCATACGTGGGCAGACCTCGGCAGCTGACCTATGGCCAACGCCGGCCAGGTTGGCCAGCGACCTCGGGCCAGCGTTGCGCCGAGCTCTTTTGTACCATTCGGAAAGGACAAGGCAGAAGTAGGCATGTTGTGCAATGAGGAATTACGTTGCGTTCTTGCCAAATAAGTAGGACTCGCAAGATAAACAAAGGGAGCACAACGACGCTCCCATTGTGTATACAACAATAGGAACCACAAAGAAGCCTAATGCTTAGTACACAGAGGCCTCATTTATCTTGTTCCTGATTTTAAATCACGTGCCTCTCCCGCTGCTATGGAGAAAGTAAAGAAATAATAGAGGAAACGTACCTTGCGGGGCGGCGCAGAGCACGAGACTCACTTGGATTAGCTGGCGGGCCATGGTTTGGTTTGGAAAAACTTTATTGACAAGTCCGAAGGCGTGCGCCCTAGCACACGGCGGGCCGCTCCCACGATGGGACAGTAAGGCCGAGCCCTAGCGCCGCATCGTGGGCCCTCTGGACAGCCCAAAGTTGCGATGTTATGTCTGGACTCCGGAGAGCGGAGTCCCACTTTCTGGACGATGCTGTATCGGTGCCACGTACCGAAGGGCACTCCCAGAGCATGTGGTGTAAGGTGGCTAAACCGCCACATTTTGTACACGAGTTGGTTAAATAAACATCAGGATAAAGCTTGTGAAGAAAGGCAGGGTTAGGGTACGTTTCTGTTTGAAGTAATCGCAATGTAAGCGCCTGCGCTCTATTTAGCTTCGCATGTGGAGGTGGAAAGATTCTCCTATCCATAGCGAAATGTTGGGTTATTTCATTATATGTAGTTGGCGGATCCCTGTTTACGAAATCTCCAGTTCGACCCAAAGGTCCTCCATGGCCGCGGACAGCTAACCCTCGCGCCCTGGAGTGGGCCAACTCATTGAGATTTATGATCCCTCCGTCCATGTTTCCCATATGAGCTGGGAACCATGTAATGGTATGGGTTGTAAGCAACTTATCACCGAGTATATTTTTGGCCTCTTTGCACACAGCTCCAACACTGAAGGCACGAATGGCAGCTCTAGAATCGCTAAATATGTGTTCATTACGCTGATCTAAAAGAGCCAAGGCGATGGCAACCTGCTCAGCTGCATTGGCAGTTCTGGCGCATACCGACGCCGCATTAATTGTAATGCCTTTGTGGTTGATTGCCACTACCGTGAATCGGTCTCTCTGGCCATCATATTGCGCCGCGTCTACGAAACAGGCCCCCCCGTCAAGATCCGCAACTTGGCGAAGAAGGGCCCGAGCGCGCGCTCTCCTCCTTCCAACATTACGTTGGGGATGCATGTTCCGCGGGGCAGGCGAGACAATGATGTTTTCCTTCTGATCCCTCGTCAACCCTTGGTACAGAGCCTCAATCTGAGCTGGTGGAATACCCATTTCTGCGAGAATCATCCTCCCCGCTTTTGAGCCAGACAGCCTAATTACCTGTGTTCTTTCTTGTGCTTCCGCAATTTCCTCCAATGTATTATGAATTCCCAACTGCAGGAGACGATTGGTGTGGGTGTAGTTGGGGAGCCCAAGGGCATTCTTTACAGCTCTCCTGATCATTGCATTAAGCTTGTCCCTTTCCATTCTCTTCCAGACATGCATTGCCGCCACATATGCAAAATGACACAGCAGAAAAGCATGTATAAGCCTGACCAAGTTGTCCTCTGATAGTCCTGTCCTTCGGTTAGCCACCCGTCTTATGAGCCTAATAACACTGTCTGTCTTTTTTTCCAACCTTTTAATCGTGATGGTGTTGGTGCCCGTTGCTTCTAGCGTCATACCTAAGATCCGAATGGAAGCGACTTTGGGGATTGATCGTCCACTTTTGGTACGTAAGTGGATGTCATTTTCTAGGGGCGGCACCCAGCCTCGCGGTCGACGGCCCCTCCTGACCGGTTTATAGAGGAGAAGCTCAGACTTTTCCGGAGAGCAAGAAAGGCCTGTGTCTTCCAGAAAACTCTCGGTAGTGGACAAGGCAGAAGTAGGCATGTTGTGCAATGAGGAATTACGTTGCGTTCTTGCCAAATAAGTAGGACTCGCAAGATAAACAAAGGGAGCACAACGACGCTCCCATTGTGTATACAACAATAGGAACCACAAAGAAGCCTAATGCTTAGTACACAGAGGCCTCATTTATCTTGTTCCTGATTTTAAATCACGTGCCTCTCCCGCTGCTATGGAGAAAGTAAAGAAATAATAGAGGAAACGTACCTTGCGGGGCGGCGCAGAGCACGAGACTCACTTGGATTAGCTGGCGGGCCATGACGTTTGACATTATTGCCGTGAGGGACGAGTACATGTCGCAAACTAGATTCGACAGACACACGGGGCGTTCTTATTCCTGACTTATGACTCATACCCACTATGGTGCATGGCTATGTATAGGTGTTTAAGATACACGTAGTAAATAATATGACGGTGATGATTTCTCATTTCTGCAAACACGCACCCACTATTGGAGGTACTGTAATGGTGCAGGGTGGTCTAGTTCAGAAGCAGTGGCTTTTACACTCTGCTAATGTACATTGTGCTAACATTGTGACGCGCCACTCACCCATATGACTGCGACGAACTTGACGTGCACTTGTATAGGTCTGCGTTTAAGCCATATGCCACAAACAACAGGCCTCAGGCCAGGCAGGCCTTGTTCGCTGGATTGAAGGACCGAAGGACCGTTCCACTGCTCGTTGCTAGACTTCGTACATAAAGAGTGCTGCCGTGGTGATGTATTGGCTGAGGTACTCGGCTGCCGACCCACAGGTTGCGGGTTTGAACCCGGCTGCGGCGGCTGCAACTTCAATGGAGGCGGAAATGCTGTAGGCCCATGGGCTCAGATTTGGGTGCACGTTAAAGGACACCAGTAGGTCGAAACTTCCGGAGCCATCCACTACGGCGTCTCTCATAATCATATGGTGGTTTGGGACTTTATATTATAAAATCAAATTCGTACATAAAGCAAATTTGCCTATTTATGACCCAGCGTAGTACTATGCCTAAAGACATTCTTCTAAAGTTAAAAAAAGTTTTTTATATCCGTGTTTTTTAAAGGACCATAATACAGTACTATCAGCCATCTTCTAATAATGCAGCTAATTGAACAGCAACGTCGATAGCAGCTTCCGACTCCTGATAACTGAGTGCGATACAAGGTTTTAAACTAAACTGAGCTTCGAAATTATTGTCCACTATAACTGCAGAAACGATGCTTCAAAAGTTGTCAGCCACCCATTCAATGTTGAGCAGTTTTCGGATGTAGAAGCATCTACATCCGAAAACAGAAGCATCTTGGCGGTGTTAGGCTGACGCCACAGGAAGGGACGACGGCAAGCGTGCTAGTTACCCTGACACAGTAAGTATACATAAAAAATACGCCCTCAATGAGAGCATTTTATTCGCGGTTGCACAAATATGTAAGCATCACCACAGTCCGTCTCGTATATGCAAGCTGTCCATGATGCGTCTTGACCTATACGTTCATCACTCAGCTGCAGTTGATGGCTGGTTGCATGCACGAACACGATCCATGGTGCACTGGAACCTGTGCACAACAATAGACATTTCAGTGACATATTATGAAGCAAGGCACAGGAAAAAGTGCAGTAACCTCTAAATGTCACCTTCTAAACCTTAGCCCCTTAATTCGCTTGTTACTTCGCTGCAACAGCTTTTAGCTTTTCCTTTCCCGAGATGTTTCTATAGGATGAAACCCGGCTGTGTACACACAATAAACAACTTAAACCTTGTGCAGCTAAGCTAGATACATTGGGAGCCAATATCATGAAATTTACTCAGCGGGTTTTATTAGGTATTAGAACTTTAGAACCTGAAAACAGGTCTGCTTGTATTGCAGTCGCAAAGTCACTAGTCCCAAAATCACGATTTTCGATAATCCAAAAGAAAGTAAAGGTGTACATAAACACACCAGGTAGCGAACGCCACAGTTGTATGAAGGCAAAATGAAATAATATTTGTGGAATAAAACTCTGCACAGCGGTTTCTAGCCCTGTGTCAAACTGGCATGAAGCTGAAAACTGATTATATGTTAGCAACTTTGTGTAACAGCCTGGGCAGACATTACCGTTGAAAGCAGCCGACTTCCCGAAATCTTCACTTGATGGTAGGGACCTAGAACGAAAACCCACCTTTAGATTAAGGTGTGATGCACTGAATCGGTATTGAATTCGAAAGTGCTTTGGCTCAGGCGAGTTGGTTATCCATGAACTTAGCTTGTATTAGCGCGGAAGAAATGAAAGGTAGGCATGAACTTAGCTTGTATTAGCGCGGAAGAAATGAAAGGTAGGCACCTATCTAGCTGCCTATCTTTTTAGACGTCTCTGTCGTCTTTCCCCTTTTATTTTTATGTGTGCCGGGCTAATACAAGCTATATTCATGGTACTGAATATTTATCCTAACAGTCATAAAGTGTAGCAGCCTAGCTGCTCGGACTGGGCGCTACAGTCACTCCACTGCGGAGGTCTAGTGTCTAAGGTACTCGGCTGCTAAACCAAAGGTTACAGGATCGAATTCCAGCTGCGACGCCTGCACTTTCGATGAAAGGCGAAATTGTTGTAAGCCCATGTGCTCAAATTTGGGTGCACGTTAAATAACTCTAGGAGGCAGAAATTTTTGGAGCCCTCCACTACGGCGTTTCTCATAATCATAGGGTGGTTATGGGACGTTAAACCCCACGTATCTGTCTATCTAGCGTAGTCAGCGTAGTAGATAAATTATTTCATCAAGCTGTTCGTGTGAGGGAACGAAGCAATAGACATACATAATTACATTTTTTGCCTACGTCGAATGCTGAAAAAAAAGTTTTCAAACCTATATATTTCTTCACTTTTTTCTTTTCCGTGAAACTATTGAACGTACGACAAGTCGCTTATTGACACCACATCGAAGGCAGTATAAATTATTAAAACTAAACTTTAGGTTAAGTTGCATTCTGTTGTGTGCAGAGACAGCGATATAAAAGAGGTAATAACACAAAAATTTTCAACTGCCGTATTTTTTCTTTGCTTCAAACGAAAGAGCCAACATTCCCCGAGAGCCTAAAAATACACAGCTAAGTGTAAATAGGGCATGCTAGCAGTGCATATGGCTTTTTCGCCTCCATTATTAAGTTTGTTTCACCTAATTTCAGTAATAAGCGGAACAGAGTAATCACTGAGACAGAAAACAAGGAAGAATATTCAAGCAGATGGATCGTTGCGTGAATGTTGCCTGATATCTTTATTGCAGAAAGAGTTCCAATATCTGAATGCGACTGTGGATCGATGAAGCGTAACAAATCTGTCTGCAAAAATAGACGTCCTCTTTCTTCTTGAAATGAACCTACTTAGAAGTGGCACGCTGTCTCTCTGTGTGCGCGTGTTCTCTCTTTTCGTATAGTCCTCATCGCGATTTTTGCCCAGATCATTTATTTTGTTCGCACCATAACTAGAAGCTGTTTACCTCCAGCGGCTTCTGTTCTTCCTCCAAACTACACGTGTCCGTCCCGTAGCGAGTTCGAAGGAAAACTGTTGATAACAGCGACTGCGCCTTCTCAACGTCACGAAACTCTAGCCTAACCACCACGGCGGTGGCGCAGCGCTTAAAGGGATCGGCTGCTGACCCGAAGGACACGGGTTCGATCCCAGCGGCGGCAGTCACATTTCGAAGGAGGCGAACTGTTAGAGTCTCGTGTTCTGTGCGATGTAAGTGCACGTTAAAGAACACCACATGGTCGAAATTTCCGGAGCCCTCCACTATGGCGTCTCTCATAATAATATAAGGGTTTTGGGACGTTAACACTCAGAGAGGGAGAGAGAGAAACAGCTTTATTCAAAACGGCAAGTTTCCGAGGAATTGTATCCTCTCCCCTAGCTGGCAGCTAAGAGTCCTTGGGCCTTAGTGGAATTTTCGGCTTGCCTGATAAGTTGTAGCTGATCCTGGATGTTTGAGCTGAGCAGCGCAGTCTCCCACTGCTCTGCGTTGAAATATTTGGTGTTTGGCCCCTTCACGAAGTTAGGAGAGGCCCAGATAATGTGTTTGAGGTCCGCCCACTGATTGCAGAGTTTACATTTGTCGGAGTAAAGATCTGGCTAGCAATGACTGTAAGCGATTGGGTTTGGGAACAGATATTATTATTATTATTATTATTATTATTATTATTATTATTATTATTATTATTATTATTATTATTATTATTATTATTATAACACTTGGGCATGATGCGTCGGTGGTGGTAGCGAGTGGTTGAGGGATGGACGAAAATTGTTGTTCCAATCGTCGTTTCTTATGCAGACTCGATAACCCTTCACCTAGTCGCAGCTAACTTTGTTATGTTATGAAAGAAAAAAAAACAGGAAGAAAAAAAGAAACAATCTCACCGTTTCATCGCTGAAATGCGACAGCTGCCAGCAGCACGACGAGGCTCATACCGAATGTAGAAAGTGCCGAGAGGGGATCGTACATGGAACCTGCGTAAATGTATATACGTTAACATACGCACGAAATTATGAAATTGCGAGGCTAAAACGATCTATATTGATAAACTGTCGAATGTTGGTTCTTGAGCTAGCGAGAGATCAATGAAATCGTAATAGTTCCAGAAACACAAACTAAATTCTGGGGTATTGACTTCCAAAAGCCAAGGCACAAGGTCGGTGGCATGCTGTTGTGGCAAACTCTACAACGATTCACAGCGTGAAGTTTTGGTGAGTTGGCGATGCATGGTGAGCGACTGGCGCAACAACCGAGACGAGCACAATACGTAGGGCAAAGCCTTGTGTGTCCTTCCTATCGTCTTCGTCTCGGTTCATGCACTGTGGTTCACACAGCCTACAATAATTATTGAATGATCTAGTTTCTCTATAACTGTCACTGTATAGGCAACACAGCTAGCAGAGCTAGGATGGATACAGCAAAGACTAAGCACAATCGCTTGTCATTAAGCACAAGCAATGCGGCCACGTGCATGTCATTCTTTTTTTTACTTTCTCTATTCATCTTTTGTAAAACGTCACTACCTACCATAATGCATCGCTACAAACTAATCCGATCAAAATGTCTGTCGTTTAATGGCATATCAATCTATGTAGTCAACTTTCAGGTGACTTGGATAAATATGTAAAGATAGAGATGTAGAGATAGAGCATTTCCAGCAAAATATCCTAAAAGTTTCATGGGAAAGCCTAAGATAAACACACGAACCTTGCTACAAAAGAGTACTGTGCCTTATGGGACAGAGAGAGGGGTTGAGGTTGTATCGAAAGGCAGGATTGTCGGTAACTTATCTGAAGGACAAGCCTACTTTGCGGTTGAAAGTATAGAGCCTGGCGAATTGCCGTAGCATCGGGAATTGCTGCAGGGACATGGAAGATTGGCGATTTATCGTATTCAGCAGCAGCTCAAAAGATATATGACGAGCTTAAACACAAAGAGCAAGAGTGACAACAGAGGTACATTCATTCGGCAGATGAACGTTTCGGCTTGTCCCACTTGATAAGTAGTGAGCAAATGGGGAAATAAATGATATCATTGTTTGGCCTTCATGGCGAAGCAATGAAGATTACAGTCAGAAATACGGATGCTATGGGAAGTTATGACTAGCAGTTTACTTCTTCAGAAAACTCGGCCGCGTCACGACAAATATTGACTTAGTGGCTTGAACTTGAACTTTTCGATGAGAGCACCACACCTACAAAGCCGTGAAGCGTCTGCTGAGTTCATCTGATGATACCGCACGAGCGTCTGCGGGCAACCACGTCGATAGGTCAAACAACCCATCTCCTGCCCCCACAGTACGGCTGCCATGTTTACTTTGAACCTGCGCAACGTCCGCCCGCAGCTCTCGTGCGCTTTTCGCATGTGCGATGTTATCTAGGTAAACTTTATACGGATCGTCAATTTGACAGACCACATATGCCATGGTGTACATACCATCGTGACAGACCATATGCCATGATGTACATATACTTCCTGTCAATAAAAGCTAGAAAATAGAGAAAGAAAGCCGCACAAGCAGGCCCAAAATAAGCAAAATTGGTAACAGTGCATGACAGCATTTCTCGAAGAGCAAGCACACCAATCGTGAATTACGTTTGGTGCGATTCACGTCCGTTCAAGCAAAGTTTGAGTTTACGAGGTCAATATCAATGCATGCGTAACGAAAGTTCATGTCGTACATCTTACGAACAGGATGCAGCGCAATGAAGTCACCCTAAGCCAGTGATTCTCAGCCACGTATATTTTAGGGACCCCTTTTGGAGTGGTGGAAGTCATACGGAAATATAGCAGTCATAAGAAAAGGCAAAAGAGATCTGAAATAACACACCATGCAGCGTGAGATAGCGGCATTTTACTTCTCCAAGGCAAAGAATAGTCAAACCAGAGGGTCACACTGATTCAATCGGAGCCATTTGTCGATAAGCAGCGCGGTCTCCAGCCGCATCCAACCTGCTTCAGTCTATGTTAGCTCTTCAAATATGCAACTCTGGCAGACGTGTCGTCGTATACATATGTCATAGAATAGTGCAACAAAAGCTTCACAGCCGCATGAAGAAGGGGCAACATAACCCAGCTCAGTCTCAATGAAAAGTTATGTCTTGAAGAATATCAAACATCAGAGGGGGCACATTGCGTGCCTCCAAAACATGCTCTTTATTTTTCGGGGATGTGTATCGCACCCCCCCCCCCCCAATATCTTTTCAAGCCCCCTGTGGCCCACGGCTTCTCATTAAAGAACCACTTTCCCAGTGTTACTGACTATGCCTTTTTATGGCTCCTTTTCGAAGCGAGTTAGATAATGAACGTCATTATTTGAAAGTGTAGTTCATATCCTAGGACGCTTGGAGCTCAAGCCCCATCCTGGTCCTCGCGATCTGACTTGGCTAATCGTTGACATTGAAGCTGGCCAATGCACTTTGGCAAAGGTTGTTCGCGAATCGTTTAGTGCAAGTGTAAGCAGCTCCTCAAATTTCTTTCATGGATCCTTCGAAAAGTTGAGCATGCCTACCTGACGCCGAGTGATGACCCGACGAGCTAGGGTCGTAGAGGGGCAGTTTCTCTGTGATGGACGGATCGATGCTCAAGTCGGCGTAGCTCTGTTTTGTGTCCATACAGTAGACCGAGAACCACCTGTACTCGTTCCAGTGGCGGCCAGTGGGCAGCATAGCAGTCACGTCCTTCTTGTCGTATCGTTCCAGCTTGCTCATCCTGTGCACGTGGAGAGATGTACAACCTCGAACTAACGAAACGCTTACTAAAGATTGCAAAGTGCGACAGATTTTAGGAGTAGAACACGAGAGTACTATCTCGCATAACTAATCACGTGGTAGCCAGGACTAGTTTAGGTCTCAAGTGCAGTTTGAAAGACGAAATTGTTCTAGTATTACGTGCACTGTTGGTGACAAGCACAGAATAAGGCGATTCGGCTAACCGTGGCTCAATGGATGTTAATAGGTACACGAACCTTGCAAGTTTTTCAATATCGCCCAATCGTTCATTTCAGGATACGGTACTGACTAATATTAGTGAAAAGCCACGACATGAGCGATGAGACTATGAGAGTCACAATGGCTACTCTGAACATATGATCGTGCAACGACGAAGAGCATGCATCTATAAGCAAAGAGCATAGCAGATGGCACTCGCGTATGAGTGCTCTGTGAATTTGTACATCGTAGAGCACGTTTCAGTACTTTTCTTCAATATATGCGGCTACCGTGATATTGGGCAAGGGATCACGCGATTGTGTTTTAAAATTTTACGAGGTTGCAAGCGTACACAATAATCAAGCCCGCTATGCTTACAATGCCGTTCGCGTATTTTGCTCCTTCCAGTCGTATGCATTTCTTCGTCAAACTCCACCGTATATTTAGCGGATATACACACTTCAAGTTCAAGAAGGAGGAGAAACAGGCTTTCCGCTCGCATAGTTCGAGTCAGCTTCTACAAAAGAGGTTTAAGAACGTCCCCTTGGTTATATTGAAGCTATAATTGACAATGTAGTGGAGCATACGCACCAACGCGTATGCGCCTTCGGAAGACAACAAAAAGCCCGTGCTCTGCTTGCGCGAGAGTTTGTGCCGCCTCTGCCAGACTTGCCGTACGCCCACTTTCCGTTGCGACCTCGCTGCGACTTCTCGGCTCGAATAAACGTCATCACATTTGGTGGAGGCTGCTGAGATCCCCAAGAAGACCTGGAGCTCCGCTCTCGCAAGTTGCCTGAAAGACTACCGCGAAACATGACTGACGCAGTCGCCAACCAGCCCGTCCCAGCCCAGCCAGCACCATCGGCTGCCCCGTCTACCTGCCCCGGCGCTACTCGCCAGCGGGACCCACCAATCTTCAGCGGAAGTGGTGAGCAAGACGTCGAAGACTGGCTCTCCTTGTACGAACGCGTAAGCGTCAGCAACAAGTGGGACGACGACTCTAAACTCGCTTACGTCATCTTTTACTTGGCAGACGTAGCTAAGCTTTGGTTTACCAACCACGAAACCGCCATCACCAACTGGTCCTCCTTTAAGACCCTCGTAACAGAAGCGTTCGGCCGACCAGAGGTCCGCAAGCTCCGCGCCGACCAGCGTCTGCGCCACAGAGCCCAGCAGCCTGGCGAAACGTTTACGAGTTACATTGAGGATGTGCTCGACCTCTGCAGGCGTGTTAACCAATCTATGCCCGAAGAAGAGAAAATTCGGCAGATTCTCAAGGGCATTGAGGATGGCGCATTCCAGATGTTGCTAGCGAAAAGCCCGACCTCGGTGGCAATCCTCGTAAGCCTGTGCCAGAGCTTCGATGAATTACGCCGTCAGCGTTCCATCGTCCGACAGAGTGTCTCACCACCAGATTCGATCTCGGCTGTCGCACTCGCAAATGTCAACGTTCGCCAAGAAAGCCTGTCTAACCAGATCAAAGACTTCATCAGGGAGGAAGTCGCCCGACAGCTCTCCCTGCTGCCGCATAGCGACGCGCCCACCGCAAGTCTGCCTTCGACACTGCAGCAGGCCATACGCACTGAAATTTGCGATGCCCTACCTACAGTGCAAGCCCCTTACGCATGCACTTCAGCAGCATCTAATCTCTCAGCTGTCAGCTACGCACCACCTGCACCATCTTCACCTCTCAGCTACGCAGCTGTGGTTGCGCGACCCCCACCGCATCCAGTATCCTTATCGGCTCCAACTCCTCCGGCAGCGCCACCGGTTTACAGGCCCTCACCTCGCTTTTTCCGTCCATCTAATGAGTGGCGCACCCATGACAACCGTCCTATCTGCTTCGCGTGTGGCATCGCTGGCCACATTGCACCCTACTGCCGCCGCCGTCCCACACCTGCGTACGCCTCCTTTGGAACTCCTACCTATGCGTCGCAGCAGGCCACCACGTCTGCATACGAACAGAGGCACTCTGACTCGGATCGTCGCCCATCAACTTCTCGTTTCCCATCTCCTCGTCGCCGATCACCATCTCCTATGCGTCGTAGACCACCTCCTGAGGAGGGAAACTAATCAGTGCAGTTCCAGAGGCAAGAACTGCAACTTCTGCGCAATTATCAAGGCCTCCATTTTCGCCGCGAAATGTTGTTGATTTCAATGTTGAGGGAGTCGCCACACAAGCGTTAATTGATACTGGGGCCGCCGTTTCTGTGATGAACGCAAAATTTTGTCGCAAACTGAAGAAAGTGACCACATCTCTCTGTGGCATCGTGCTGTCCACGGCTAGCGCGCAACGCATTCAGCCCTCGTCTGTGTGTACGGCGCGCGTCGTCATCCAAGACGTTTTGTACATCGTCCAATTTTTCGTACTACCATCTTGCTCTCATGACCTCATCCTGGGGTGGGATTTCTTATCAGGTCATGAAGCTATCATCGATTGTTGCCGTGCGGTAGTGTCCCTAGTGCCAAGTTGTGAGTTTCCATCGCCCGACCATTCACCACTGCTCTGCAAACTCATCGCTGACGACGACATCACCTTGCCTCCGGAAGCTTCAGTCCCTATTAGCCTTTCATGTGTGGCGCAACCTGACGCCACGGTGGTGTTTACGCCATCCCCTGTTTTTACTGAACGCAAGGGCATCGTGCTCCCATTTGCCGTTCTTACGATTGCGTCTGGTTTAACCGTAATGCTGGTTACCAACCACTGTAACTACCCCATTGGCTTGCTTCGTGGTGAAACGGTAGGATATGTGCAACCTGTCGACCATATCAATGATACTATTCTTCCCGACGAAACGCCATGTCAGATTGCCGCAATCACTCAGGCGTCTGAGCCATCAAGCTCACCAGCCTTCGACGATGCTATTGACGCAGACCTTCCCCCCTCGCATCGCAGCCAACTTGTTGCTCTCCTTAACAAGTTTCGCTCTTCTTTTGACTTTCAGAAACCTGCTTTGGGCCGCACCACGACCGTCACTCATACTATTGACACCGGCTCACATTCACCTCTGCGACAGCGTCCTTACCGCGTTTCTGCCGAAGAGCGCCGCGTCATTACGGAGCAAGTAGATGACATGCTTAAACGTGGAGTCATACAGCCTTCTCAAAGCGCTTGGTCGTCACCCGTGGTTCTGGTAAAGAAAAAAGATGGCACCGTTCGATTTTGCGTGGACTATCGCCGCTTAAACAAGATTACAAAGAAAGACGTCTACCCGCTACCACGAATAGACGATGCTCTTGACTGTTTACAAGGCGCCGAGTACTTCACATCCTTGGATCTGCGTTCTGGGTATTGGCAGGTGCCAATGGCTGAATGTGATCGCCCTAAAACAGCCTTTGTAACGCCAGATGGCCTGTATGAGTTCAAAGTCATGCCATTTGGGCTCTGCAACGCGCCTTCGACGTTTGAACGCATGATAGATACCATATTGCGGGCCCACAAGTGGAAAACTTGCTTGTGTTACCTAGATGACATCGTAGTCTTTTCGGCTGCTTTCCCGACACATCTTCGTCGTCTCCACGAGATTCTGGCGTGTCTAGCTTCTGCAGGCCTACAACTTAACACCAAGAAGTGCCACTTCGCAGCCCGCAAACTAACCATCTTGGGACATGTCATCACAAGAGACGGTGTTCTTCCGGACCCCGATAAGCTTCGAGCTGTCGCTGACTTCCCAATGCCCACATCACTGAAAGCCCTAAGAAGTTTCGTTGGTCTTTGCTCTTACTTTCGTCGCTTCGTGCGCAACTTCGCGTCCATCATTGCACCTCTGACTAGTCTGCTTTCCAACTGCAAAGGTATATCTGCATGGTCACCTGCATGTGACGACGCATTTCACCAGCTGCGCCGCCTGCTGACCTCGCCACCTATTCTTCGCCACTACGACCCCACTGCTGCCACAGAAGTTCACACTGATGCAAGCGGCGTTGGTCTTGGCGCAGTTTTGGCACAACGGAAAGGTACCCAAACCGAATACGTAGTCGCTTATGCAAGTCGCGCTCTTAAGAAGGCTGAATTGAATTACTCCGTGACAGAGAAGGAGTGTTTGGCCATAATCTGGGCGCTTACGAAGTTTCGCCCGTACCTTTACGGCCGTCCTTTCGATGTGGTCACAGACCACCACGCTCTATGTTGGCTGTCCACCTTGAAAGACCCGTCCGGACGTCTGGGCCGTTGGGCACTTCGATTGCAGGAATACGACATCCGTGTCTTATATCGTTCCGGTCGCAAGCATGCGGACGCCGATGCACTTTCCCGATCGCCATTAACACCAGATGTGGCTTCTCTGTCACCCCCTTTTACCACCTTGTCACCACTCGACAGCATTGACATGCTTTCGGAGCAGCGTAAAGACCCATACCTTGCCTTGTTAGTCGACTACCTTACCGATCCGTCTTCTGTCCCTTCCACGAGAGCGGTACGCCGGCAAGCAGCCCACTTTTCCTTACGTGACAACATTCTGTACCGCCGCAACTACACGTCTGGTGGTCGGAAGTGGCTCCTTGCTGTCCCAACTCATATGCGCTCTGACATCTGCATGAATTTCCATGCAGATCCCCAAAGTGCTCACGCAGGTGTCCTGAAAACCTACGAAAGGCTGCGCCAACGCTATTACTGGCGAGGAATGTATCGTTTTGTGCAGAAATACGTTCAGTCTTGCACCACTTGCCAACAGAACAAAACACCTCCGCGGCACCTTACCGGCATGTTACAGCTGCTGCCGTGCCCGGATCGCCCATTCGACCGCGTGGGTATAGACCTCTCTGGCCCACTCCCATATAGTAGCTCTGGAAACCGGTGGATTATTGTCGGAGTCGATCATCTGACACGCTACGCTGAGACTGCAGCTCTACCGGCAGCGACCGCCCACGAAGTTGCACTCTTCATTCTCCGCAGCTTCATTCTACGCCATAGTGCTCCGCGGGAATTACTCAGTGATAGGGGTCGAGTGTTCCTGTCGGAGGTCATCCAAGCTATCCTCGCTGAATGTAACATTATCCACCAGAAATCTACCGCATACCATCCACAGACAATTGGTCTTACTGAGCGGTTCAACCGCACACTTGGCGACATGCTGAGGATGTACACCTCCTCCGACCACACTAACTGGGACGCTGTATTGCCCTTTGTTACCTTCGCTTATAACACCGCGACGCAAGCGACTACCGGTTTTTCTCCGTTCTTTCTATTGTACGGCCGCGAACCTTCCCACCCCCTCGACACTATACTACCGTACCGCCCTGATGCATCTGAGTGCTCCCCGCTTTCGGAAGTCGCCAGATACGCTGAAGACTGCCGTCAGTTGGCTCGGTCCCTGACAAGTGAGGCTCAAGGTCTACAAAAGACTCGACACGACGACGCTCACCGCATAGCTCCTACATTTCGTGCTGGCTCCCTTGTGTGGCTTTGGGTGCCCCGCACGTTCCTGGCCTATCTTCTAAACTTCTGGCCCGGTACCATGGTCCGTACCGTGTCATTGACGCGACCTCCCCGGTGAATTACATCATCGAGCCGTTAACACAATCACCAGATTTGCGCCGTCGAGGACACGAGACCGTACACGTCGACCGTCTCAAGCCCTACTACGACCCCATCATTGTGCCTACTCCCTGAGTCGCCAGGATGGCTACCCTTCATCCCGGGGGTATTGTAGTGGAGCATACGCACCAACGCGTATGCGCCTTCGGAAGACAACAAAAAGCCCGTGCTCTGCTTGCGCGAGAGTTTGTGCCGCCTCTGCCAGACTTGCCGTACGCCCACTTTCCGTTGCGACCTCGCTGCGACTTCTCGGCTCGAATAAACGTCATCACAACAAGAATAAAGAAAACTCACAAAGGAAACTAAAAATAAACTCGTTCTTTAAAATGAAGTATTCGAATTAAAATTAGTTAGAGGTGTGTAACCATCGCTACACTACCAAGGCGTTAAGGCACAAATATTTTGAATCGCGGCAAACTTGTACGTTGCCATACAGATATCACTGCAGTCGTATGTTTGCGGCACAAATTGAAACGTTCCTCCACGTCGTAATGCTCACAGCAGTTCATCTTTGAAGAAGTTCAAGTGCACATCAATGATGTCGAACCTCCACTTCGCATACTGAAACGTACTACTTTCAAGAAAAGTAGCAGCAACCGATGTTCTTATGTGCAAAAAGAAGGCACATGCCATTTCTGTGAATTGCCGCCAGTTTAACCAACTGTTCAAATAAAAAAAAAAGATTGCCCCACCTCCCCGCAGGAAATCATGAGGGAATGCGAATGCATTTCATGTGCCAAGAGCACACAGCGAAGTAATTTTAATGGCGTAATATAATGACGAGACGAGGGTTTGTACCGTAACCATATATTTACATATTCATCAGCCAGGGAACGGTTGTGAGGGGGGCGCGCGTTTCACTAAATTTGTATATACGTACGAGCGAGAGGACGGGAGAGTAGGGCGCAGGGATGGGAGAGAGTGAATGGCGAGAGAAGGGGCGGCGAAGTGCTGCACCAACCCTCTTCTATAGACATAGCTTGATCATGGCCTGAACAAGTGCCGCCAATGGCACTCCGCCGGGGCTAATCGCAGAGGCCACAATCTTACGTCTGAAAAGTTGACTGTATTGTAGGCCCGTGTACTCAGATTTGGGTGCACGTTAAAGAACCCAAGGTGGTCAAAATTTCCGGAGCCCTTCTCTACGGTGTCTCTCATAATCAAATAGCGGTTCTGGGACGTTAAACCCCACAAAATCAATCAATCGAATCAATGAAAGTTGGCTGTAAAAGGTGCTACTAAAAACATAACCGAAATGTTTCTTTAGTTTAATCAGTTCAGCTGCAGGAGGCGCAGGGTTCGATCACCAGTGCCGGCCGGCCACCCACCGGTTTATAAACAGGGGGCAGGTGGGCTTCGGGGCTGTGGCACATCGCCCAGTGGTGAAGCTCATTTTGCCTGGAGACTCCCAACCCGTTGCGCGGGACCTGGGGAGTTTAATCAGTGCCGACTAGCTCAAACCAAGATTCTACTTTGACAAAGACGCTTAATTACCATGTGTCATACAGTGGTGATAGTTATACGCGAGAACAGAACGAACACACTGAGACAAGAAGGACATGGAGGACACGAATTGCCATGTGTCATACAGTGGTGATAGTTATACGCAAGAATAGAACGAACACACTGAGACAAGAAGGACACCTTCATGTCCTTCTCGTCTCTGTGTGTTCGTTTTGTTCTCGCGCTCTAACTATCATCATGTCATACCAACTAGTCCCAGCTGCCATACTTTTATCATACAGTGGACTGCAACGAACTTTGAACGGGATTAGCTGCCTACAGATTTTCGTGGCCAGCCGAAGCCTTAGCTAAAGCTTAGTGCCGGCAAACATTACCACATTTTCTCTACGGATCTCAGTGAGCAGGAATTTTCATATAAATGCACTATATGACGCAATAGTGGCAATAAATTTCCTATTAACCCCACATGTTTCCTTACCATGTGATAACAGGCTGAAATATAACGTTTCAGTTCAGTTGCTTTACATTGAACAAACGTCGAACATTGAACATTGAACAACCGTCGTCAACTTGAAGGCTACTTAAATTACGTTCAATTTTTGTAGTAAACTACAGTGTGACTCTATTGTAAAGGGAAAGGGGATGGAACAACTGAAAACCTGGAAGTATTATGCGCGAAGAGCCGCCTCAGTACTCGTCCAATTTGTGTGGTACTTACTTTCCATCGTCGCACGTGAGGCGGGTCAGCTGTTCCGGCTGGGGGTTGGGAGTGGGGGCCGCCACGAAGTAGGCAGCTGCAAGTATTTCAGTAACCAACAACGTTTATTCGAAACTCGCAACGGTGCTTACTGTTCGCGAGAGGAAAACAACAACACCTTGGCATGGCGTGCGTTTTAAAGGAGGCGTTTCTTTGCGAACGTCACCTGGTTTTCTTGAATATGGTTCATACTGCTCTTGCTGCACGTAGTTCTGCTTCTCCATTGTTACAGGACTTATAAAAGCATAAAATTTCTGGCCCTTTTGTGTTTAGAGATAATGTAAACGATTCAGCTGGCTTCTCACTATACCAGGAAAAAGCTGTATTAATCAATCCATAAGAACGACACTGGAACAACTTTTCCACTTGAACCATGGTGTCTTGAACGCCGCTTAGGGAGTAACAGCGCGAAAACACACCCACAAGAGAGGATAATCATCATTTTCCACTATGTTCTCCATGGCGAACAAAATTTCAGGTTGAGGGGCAGGGCCCGGGCCAGGTGTTTCTCTTCCTGGCTATGCCACTGCTCTGAGACGTGTTAGGGCAGAAATGATCATATATATCAGAGGTCTTAAACACCTGGGCCATGGACATGTCGCAAGTGGCCCGGCGTGCAGATCACCGTCTTCGTACTGTGCTTAGGATGTTCTATGCATGAGTGAATGTGGGCTCTCGTTAAGACTAGTGATTGTGAGGCAGTGCATTTAGAACCTCCGCAGTTATTTTGTGCTACGGAATCACTAAAATTTTGTGAACTCGCAATATGTACTCCCATCATGTTTCCACCTGGTCCGATTATTAACGTTATTATTTTTTTGAGCGAGCTACACAGGTATAAACAGTCTAAAGCATGTTTTGCGGCAAGCGCTGCATACAGTCACCACGTGTTGAAGCACAACCGTGGAATAAGAAGATCGGTATTTCAGGATCGGTGACCAGATTTAGGTAAGTATAAAGATCGGTACCGATATGCATCTCGATTACTCACACGAAATAGCTTTACTTTAGCGTTTGTATCAGTTGTGGGGACGCAAGCGCCCTCTAGAAATGTCTGGCAGCCTAAGCCAGTTATTTCTTGAGGTGGTGACGGGAAAAGGCGGGAAGTATTAACCAAATTTTATGCTTGTTCACTCGTTCGTATGTGCACGTTTATGCAAAATTGGAAAAGTTTGAGAAGGGGTTTACAATGACCAAGTAAACTGACAAACTGACAAGTAAATCAAACTCCAAGCTCCCCCTTCTTCCATTTACTATTGGCAAAACTTGAATCAAGAGCATACGGTTCAGAAATCGGGGAGTACTCACATCCTGGGCAATTGCCCATATAGTCGAACTGCCTGAGCATCACAGTAGCACTGTCCTTGAGGATAACCTCGGAGGCCATCGTATTGTGCTGCCTGGGGTTAAGCCTGCCCAGGCTCTCCTCTCTGGGGAGCTCATAACCGGCTGGAATCTTGACGTTGCCGAAGTCGGCCTGCAGTACAGTTAAGCAGAGCCAGATATCATGACTTCGTTAAAAATCCGATTACAAGAGGGCGGCAAAGAATAAGAGGGGCTAAATCCGCTCTTACGAAAGAAGTGAAAATGAACCAGTGCACTATACTTGACTCCATTAAAGGGTTACGGAAAAATATTTCAACAAGTAGGGTGGAGGAGAACAGAACAAATTGACCTTGCCAATGTTCCCTGCTGTGATAACACACGTCCAGGAGGAAGAGGAGGTAGTTAATCTATACTGGTCTTCAAGGTGAAAAGCACAGCAAAGTCATTCTCTGACTTTGCAGTGGTGGTAATAGACACAGGCCAGCACAGCGAACAAAATAGAAAAAAAAACAAGAAGCGCAAACAGGCAATATCTCAGAAGGAAACTCACTGCAAGCATCACAACATCTCTAGCACGCATTGAAAGCAACACGACTTGTCTTTTATCGGCACAAAAGTCTGATTTGAAGCCACACATTCGGTTTTCACTAATAAAATTTGTTTCGAGTACACTGGGTGCTCGCCGCGTTCGTCTATTACATATCGAAAATATTTGTCTTTCTTTGTCCGGCCTTCCAGTTTGAGACAGTCTCACGTAAGCCCTAATGAATTTCAAATTTTTTTATCTGTGAAGGCATTATGATGTCATCGTCACGTAACGTCCTCATGTGATATCGTCGTTCACTTGGAGGGGGTAACGTGGTAGTTTTTTTTTTGTCCTTCGCCGGACACAAATAGATCTTACAAAATGAAACACATTAGTCGTTTACAGCTTGGCTGTAAAAAAAACTGAAAAAAACATTTTATAAATTTGAAAGTGTGTTCGGCGAAAGCCTGTGGCCATTTGACTGGCTAGATCATTGTTTAGGAGCGGAGCTCCTTAGGCCATGACAATGTCGGACCATTTTCGTCGAGCCTCGCCATTGCCCTTTGATGAGCAGCAAGGACGAAATATCTGTGCGCAATAGCGTCTACAAAGTGTTTATAGCACGCATGTGCTTCAAAAATAGACCTTAATAATCCGCCCATCTGTCCATCCACTTGCTGTTCATCTGTGCACCCGTCGTAGAGTCTATGTGCCTACTCGTGCATCCATCCATGCCTTCGTCCATCTGTCCATTCATTGGTGTGTCCATCCACCCTTCTCTCGACGCGTCTGTTCGTCCATACATACGTCCGCACTTCTTTCAATCCATCTGTCCATTCGTACGTCCTACGGCCCCTTAATTCGTTCGTCTATGCGTCCCTCCATTTGTTTGTTCATCCGTTCATCCTTTATTCTACTCGGTGAATTATATGTATAACTTACGTAGAAATTGGGACCCATCTTCACTTCATCATCAGCATCACGTCGTGGATCTGCCGCCATTCACGTGTTTTCATTTTTGATGCGAAGCATGGTATAGCGGAGTTCAATCCGTTCATGTGCGGTGTGACCACCCTCACTGCGCATGCCCAACAGCTTGCCCAAGCACAGCCAGAAAGTACTCACGCGCTGGCGCGTTCTGGCCTATGTAAGGGGCTGGGCACGACGCCGTGGCCTCACCTCCTTACACTCTCTCAGCAATGACGTGATGGCGTCGGGAAACGAGATTCTACAAATCACATCTTGTATCCTAGTCAAAACGCGTTGGCACGCGCTGGCACGCGCTTGCGTGTTTGGGCAACGCCTCCTAGAAAAATTATGCCTGGAACGTGAGCCGCGAACGTGCCGCCCTACCCTCGAATTTTACCCTCCCCTCCCAGTATGGAGGCGAATGGCTGTGGCGGTTGCCCCCTGCGAACACAGCAATGCTCTCACAGTCATAGAGTTTCCCAAAATTAACTAGAGGGCACTCTGGCGCTGCGATCGTTCAGCGACCATGGGAATGATGGGTAGTACACACATTTGCCTAGTCTTCGTACTTGCGGGCAGCGAATCGTACTTGCGGCTTCGTTTATTGCTGGTTACGGTTTTGTATTGAAAGAAAGAACGAACCCTTTTGAATTTAGTGACTTGATTCGAAATGGTAAGCCTAAAAGAATAAGGTTGCGAAGCTCACACGGTGAACATTGCTAATTTATGTTTTCGTGAAAAAACAGCTTCAAGCCACACGAACACACAAGGAGCCAGAAGCAGGCCAGAAGTACGAAAATTAGACAGATGTCTGTACTACCCATCATTCCCATGCTCGCCGAAGCGCCGTGTGTTGCAGCTTCCATAGACACTAGCGCCAGAGTTCCCTCTAGTGTATATTAAAACTGTATGCTCACGGTTGCCTCCGAGCAGCTGTGATGTCACGTGACAGCCGTACGGTAATATCACGTGACAAAGCGGTACGGAGGCGAGCGGTCCCACGCGGCGGACGGTCGCAACACGCGGTAGGAGGCATGGCCTCCAAGACTTTGTGCTGGCAGCAAGCTCTCAATTGAAGAGAGAGCCACGTTCTAGGCATAGTTTTTCTAGGAGGCATTGGTTTGGGCTTGCATAAGTGAATCTGTAATAGGATATGGCCACTCCCCCTTGCACTCTCTCAACACTCACGGGATTGCACCGGCGAACGAGATCTTGCAGATACGCGATTAAAATGCGTGCTCCCAAGTGGCGTGCAATTGAACCGGTGTGGTAGTGGTGAAAAGCAATTATTCGCAAAAGAGAGGCGTAGGACCTCTTTAGAGATCCCTACAGACTAGCTGGAGTCTTCATTCTAGGACCCTATTGGTCAAAGCTGCCGTCCAGGCTGTCTGGACCAAGATCTGTTGGGCCTAAAGGTCTGAGCAGCCGAGCAGGGCCACCTCCTAGTCCTCTCGCCTAGGGTTTAGGTTAGGTGTAATGGATGCGTTGTCTTGGCAGACCCACACCATGTGGCAAGTGTCTGGCACCTCCCTGGGGGCATGCGTCAACAACAACTTGGGACGAGTAACACCAACAGAAACTACAGTGAATTCATGGTGTGCGCCACTTGCAAAAACGCGTCAACAGCGGGCAAGGTGCCCATGAATAACGGAATTTTTTCATGCACTGGATCACATGTTACTCGTGGATCTCTTTAGTGGGAAATGGTGTAATTTTTAGATGAGAAGATTCCCTGGTTTGAGTTCAATCCGGTGTGTGGCGTGATCACCCATACAGCGCATGCGCGTAGCCTCCCCTCTCTTTGATCTCCTACGCTGCCCTCTTCTCGCCTCGCAACGCCGACGAAGGCAGTGTCTGCTAGTCTATAGCTCGCTCCTCATCTCTCTCCTCCAGGCATTTCTCCCCGCGTCGTTCACACCGTGATTGCTCATACGCGCCCCTCTCCTCTTCTACGTCCCCCTCCCACGGATAAAAAAGGAGCGGAGAAAAAATGCACCTACCCTCTCCTACACTCTCTCGCACCACATGCCCTGGTTGCTAGGGGCCAGGATAAGCGTGCGCGCCCGCAGCTGTTGCGATGGGAGAGGGAGTGAGAGCGGAGAGATAACACCAGCCGCCGCGCAGACACCACCGCGGACAACGCTGGATGCCTTGCATAGCCCGAGTACAAAATGCATTCGCACTTAAAATGCCGTCCGTAACTTGCCACGGGGAGAACTCAAGCAAATGCGTCGCAGAATGTGGCGGTATCGCGTGAATGTTGCGCAATTGGGTATGGTTTGGGAATGATTAATTGTTATTTCATCTATATTATTATTTATTCAATGAAGGAGAAGCGTTGCTTTAACGAGTGGTGGCATGCTGATGTGCGATCCAGTGCCTACATATACGGGGTGGCCAGTGAAGCGTTGTGCAGCTCGAGCAGTTGGTTTTTTTACTGGCAGACGCTGCCTGCGTCAGCCTCACAAGGTGAAAGATGGTTTGAGAATTTTTCGGTTGGTTGGTTGCGAAACTATATTGTGGTCTCGCAAAGCGCGCGTTAGCACGCAGCGGGTGATTCCCACGTCGGGACCGTTAGGCCAAGCCTATCAGCTGCTCCGCGGGCCTGCTGGACGGTCCAAAGTTGGTCGGCCAGGAGAGAGCTGCGTAGGGCCGCCTCCCACTTGTCCAAAGTAGTGTCGAAGTTAGTGTACATTGTCTTGCACTGCCAGAGCATGCGCGCCAGCGTGGATACATCCCCACATGCTGGGCAAGCGTCATGAGGGAACACGTCAAGATAAATAGCATGAAGGGATTTCAGGTCACGGTACGTGTCGGTCGGCAGTGGTCTGAACGTAAGGGCCTGTGGCCTAAAAGTTTTGGATGAGGGAGTGGTATATTCTTCGCGCGAGGTAAAAATGTTTTGTTATTTTGTTGTATGTTGCAGGCGCGTCCCTGTTTTCCGCAACCCCGTTGGCCCCGAATCATTGCCCGGAACCGTCGCGGTCGATTAGTGCACGCGCGGTCTCGTGGGCAGACTCATTGAGGCTGGGGCACCTGTACAACAGGTCCCCCAGCCCCAGCATTGGACCTGTTCAACATGTGCAGGAAACCAGATCAGTACGTGATGCTTGATACCGTCGCCGCCGCCACTCTGGAGCACGCACAGGGCTTTCTTGACGAAACCGTGCTCGAAAGCTTGAATAGCTGACCTATAGAGTCACTATAGACAACCCTCCTTTCACCGTCCAGGATGGCAAGGGTGATGGCTCGGCAATCGTCGGATCGTCAGTGTGAACCGATGCGCAGTTGCTGATTTGCTGTTTGGTGTCGACGACGACTGCGGAGAAGGCGCGGCTCCCGCGGTACGCTGACGCGTCGACAAAGCTGACGCCGCGCTCCTCCCTGTGGATCTGCTTATGAAGAGTGGCAGCTCTAGCCCATCGCCTGCCACGATTATGCTTGGGATGGACATTCCCCGGTATCATTCCCCGGTGTTGAGGTCGCGAACCCCACGGGGCACCTGTCTCATCTTCTCGTCCACTTCAGCCGGAGAGTAACTGAGCTCTCGGAGTATATGTCTGCCGGTCTGGGAGCTCGAAAGGCGCGCGAGCTGGGCCCTCTCCTGCGCTTCGGCAATCTCCTCCAACGTATTGTGTACTGCGAGCTGGAGCAGGCGCTCGGTGCACATCCTGATTGGGATGCCGAGGGTTGGCTTGGTAATCTTTCTGAGCAAGACGTTGATCTTGTCACGCTCGGCACACTGCCAATTGTGCATGGCCGCGACATATGAAAAGTGGCAGAGCACAAAGAAACTCATCGACGTCACTCACCGTACATGTATGCGTATTTATATATAAGAAAACTTAAGAAAGAAAAAAATCCAGAAAAAGACTCCAGAGCACAGAACTCAACGTGGGACCTCCGAGTCATGGATGCGAGGCGTTAACCACTGAGCCACCGAGAGGCACCTTTACGAACCTTCAAACGGCAAGCTATTTACCACTACCGCTGTTAGCGGACATCTCGGGAGGGGGGGGCACTATTGTGTTTTCAGCATTATCAGCAAGATGACGCAATGAGTACTTTGGCCCTCAGAGAGGAGGGGAGTGGACGATCTTTCGCGCGCCCTTATATCCCGGCGGGGAGGATCATACGCCTTGACTGGCACTGCACTGGCGTTGGGTTGGGTTCGCCATTACTGCATGGTGAACACAACCTACAGGCCCTAACATAAAAATCATCACATGCTTCTGATATAACATGACTACATGCAACACTCATGATGCGCTCGCGGCCGTTTCGCGAGCTTCGCCTATACCAAATTTGGTATTATGGGACGTGAATGGGCGACGAAGGTATTTGACTGGTGCAAATATGATAATCAAGAGATGCGTGGCTTGTAACAACATGACTTCACGCCACGCTCATGATGCGCTCGCGGCCGTTTCGCCAGATCCACACATACCAAAATCGGTATTGCATGACGCGAACGCACGATATAGGTAAATGACACGGCCAAACATAATGATCATGGCATGCGTGTGATGTAAAACTTGACTACATGCTACGCTCATAGCACGCTCGCGGCCGTTTCAATAGCTCCACATCACATATACGAAATTTAGTATCAGGTGACATGAATAGATGAAGAAAGTAAATGCCGCGTCCAAACAAAATAACCATGACACGGAAGTTATGTACGGCGTAATTTAGTTCTACATCGTAACGTTGTGCTGATTTTGAAGTGGCATATCAACCTCCCTCATTCGTTCTTCGCATATTATCGATTGCCGCGGTACGTGGGATCTGACAATTTTTTGGGGCGAAGCTTCCTATTCTGTGGGTCGTGCGTCCGTGATGTATGTGGTAGTCGTCCTAATAGTAGGTAGCCACCTCCACAGCCAGACTGGACGAGCAGCATGTGCGCACCCCTTTCAATTTAGGAGGAAATCCGCGCACGTTGATCACAAATGAAAAGATAGTTGTTGCTGATTAAAGAACTTACAGAGACGAGTATTGGTGACTTAATCTCCAATGAAATTTGCCTTGAATATGATGATTACTAAAACAAGGCTTATGTATGCATGGAAAAATTACCTATGTATGCATTTTCTAGTAAAATATACACATACATAGTATTGACGTAGTGTTATGGTGCCTCAGATATGCACAATGATTGCTTTTTATTTGAGAATCGCACAAGTATGAACACTGAACCTTGAGCAATATTGGTGGGCGCTGCGGATGGGGTCGGCCGTTTGGAGAATCGTTTGGTCGTTTTTGGTGCCGTTTAAGGTACCGTCAAGGGTGGACAAACAGACAAATGTACAGACAGACACACAGACCAAGATTTTTGCATCGAAGGTCCCCAAGAAAGCCTATCGTCTTTAAAACTGGTATCAGAAGGACGCACTTACAGCTCTGTCTGACCATAAATGGTTGCCACGTTAAACTCGCTGGGCGTAATATCCTTGGTTTTAGCAAGGCTTAGAGAGGGTTGGGCCGCAGTGCCATGAATAGAGTGAACTAGTACATAGCCATGAACTAGAGGCGGTGAACGATGGGAAGTATATACGAAGTGCAGGCCATAAGAAAGTGCACGAGTGCCACCTCTCGTTTAGTCCTTGAAATGTCCGCTGGATGGCGGTACTTATATGCTGAATATGTGATTAAAAGATGCGAGATGATGGTACTTGAAGTGTTGGCTAGATGGACGGTCGGATGGATGGATGGACAGACAGAGAGATGCACGGACGGACGCTAAGATGGATGGATGGACGGACACACGCATAGATGGACGGACGCAGAGATCGACGCACGGAAGAACGCAGGGACAGCCCATGGGACGGATGCACGGAAGAACGCAAGGACGGACGCACGGATGCGCACACAGGCGGACGGACACCCGCACGGACGAACGGATGGACCAATGGACAAATGAACCGATGGACGCTTCGCCCCACTCATCATGCACTTCGTGGATATGCTGTGATTTTGTTTACTAGCAGACAGTGCCTGCATCGGCCTTGTTAGGGGAAAGAGGGGGGAGAGCAAACAGTTGGCACGAGACGCAAGCATGCGGCACAATACTGCCACGTTCCATTTCCCAAGTTTTTGTTATCGTCCCAAAACACCACACGATTCTCAGCGCAAACCGCGCCTGCAGTTTTCTAGAAGGTTCCGGACTGTAGTAGATCATTTCGATAAGATCACGCCCACTGTGCGAACGGTACAGATTGTTCTGGATTCTACACCACCGCCAGCGATAACGCTAGAACATTCGACGGCAAGAGTATAAATGCCGACGCGCTTCGCCGCTTGTCAGTTGTTGTTGATCGAAGGCCGACGCTCCGTTCGCCGCTATCAGTCCGAGACTGCTATTTGTGCGAGACTGCTGCTGTAATTGGACTTTCCGTTTACCGGGCACAGGTTCGCTCAAATAAACAGTTAAATCCCAACACGAAGTCTCCTGTCTTCAGCCACGTCACGACCCCGTGACATCTGGTGGAGGTGCTGGGTATCGATCCCAGTACCTCTCGAAGAAGTCCATAAGAAGTCCATGCCAAGGATGACATCTCTCGAGCAATGCTGTAGGACTACGAAGTCTGTAGGATAAATACGGCCGTTAATGGTGACTCTCGCTGTGCAGATTCCTGCAGGCGTTACGAGATGGCCTCCGGCTGTGCGGATTTCAGGGCCTTTCCAAGCTGTCCTAACTTTCTTTAACTTTGCGGCGAACGACCCACTGATGACAGAATAGTCGGCTCCAGTATCGACGAGAGCGGTCACACTGTGGCCGTCGATAAGAACGTCGAGGTCGCTAGTTCGCCGTCTCGCATTACAGTTAGGGCAGCCGTGACATCTGGTGGAGGTGCTGCTTCGTTCATGTACCGGACGCCCCCGTCAAGCCGTGAACCCAGCCCCCGTCGCGGAGAAGACACCGACGCCAACCAAGAGCAGCGAACAAGCCGCCGACAGCAAGGTCTCCCACCGGAGTACGGCCTTCTACAAGACAAGGCGCGGAAGACCAAGACCATGACCCCTCGACTGCAGCGACAATGACAACCGGAGCGTCCCAGCCCGCGATCGTCATTCATCAACCCAGGGAACCACCAATTTCCCATGGGTCATCGTTCGAAGACCCGGAGTCTTGGCTAGAAATATACGACCGTGTGGCTGCCCTCAACCACTGGGACCATGACGAAAAGATGCGTCGTGTGTACTTCCACCTGGAAGACACCGCAAGGACCTGTCTAGAGAATCGGGAGTCCACGCTCCGAACGTGGGATGTCTTCTGCGGCGCATTTCTTCAAACGTTCGCGAGCGTCGCTCGCAAAGAGAGGGCCGCTGCTCTACTCGAGACCCGGGTTCAGCTACCAAATGAAAAGGTTGGAATTTTCACAGAGGAGATGACCCGCCTATTCCGTCACGCTGACCCAGACATGCCTGAGGAAAGGAAAGTTTGTTTTTTCATGCGAGGGGTCAAACAGGAGCTCTTCGCGGGACTAATGAGGAATCCACCGAACACCGTCCAAGAATTTGTATCCGAGGCGAACACCATCGAAAAAACCCTGGACATGCGCACCAGACAGTATAATCGTCGCCTGACTCCAGAATGCACTGCTGCTCAAGCCAGTGACTCCGACGACCTGCGTGAAACGATCCGAGCGATCGTGCGGGAAGAGCTGCGCAAACTGTTGCCTTCGGCGCAGCCTCAAGTGGATTCGATCGCGGACATTGTGCGAGAAGAAGTTCGGCAATCACTTCGAATTCCCGAAACACCACTGCCCGAGCCAGAAACTATGAGCTACGCCGCTGCAGTGCGCCACAACGCTCCTCCCCGTCCACGCCAAAACGCCGCCCCATCGCACTTCCGTCGCCAAACACCACCGCCGCTGCCACCCCCACCGACGACCTACCGTTCACCAGCGGGCCAGCGCAGTGCGCCGAAGAAAACCGACGTTTGGCGCACCCCTGACCACCGCCCACTGTGCTACCACTGCGGCGAGGCCGGGCACACTTACCGCCGTTGCCAGTACCGACAGATGGGACTGCGTGGCTTCGCCATCGATGCACCACGTCCGCAGCCAGGGGAACGGCCACGTGACACCGCCGACAAGGCCAGCGGGACTTCTGCAGCCGATTGATCCACCTTGCCGACCTTTCCAGCAGATTGGTATGGACCTACTGGGGCCGTTCCCGACGTCGGCTTTCGGAAACAAGTGGATCGTGGTAGCTACCAACTACCTCACCCGCTACGCCGAGACAAAAGCCCTGCCAAAAGGCAGTGCATCCGAGGTAGCTAAATTCTTCGTCGAAAATATCGTCCTACGTCACGGCGCCCCGGAGGTCCTTATCACCGACAGAGCAACGCCATTCACTGCCGACTTAACTCAAGCGATCTTGGCATACAGCCAAACAAACCACCGCCGGACGACAGCGTACCACCCACAGACCAACGGCCTCACCGAGCGGCTTAACAAGACGATCGCCGACATGCTGTCAATGTACGTCGATGTCGAACACAAGACGTGGGACGCCGTTCTTCCGTATGTGACCTTCGCATACAACACGGCGGTGCAGGAGACGACGCAGATATCGCCATACAAATTGGTCTACGGAAGGAGCCCGGCAACGACGCTCGATGCCATGTTACCCAACGTCACCGACGAAGAAAACCTCGATGTGAGCGAGTACCTTCAACGCGCCGAAGAAGCCCGACAACTTGCGCGTCTCCGTATCAAGAATCAACAGACGACCGACAGCCACCGTTACAACCTTCGACGACGTTTCGTGGGATACCAGCCCGGTGAACGTGTTTGGGTGTGGACGCCGATACGCCGACGTGGACTAAGTGAAAAGCTTCTGCGACGGTACTTCGGACCGTACAAGGTGGTTCGACGTCTCGGCCCACTTGATTACGAGATTGTCCCCGACGGCATCACGAACTCTCAACGACGCCGATCGCGACCTGAAGTCGTCCATGTCGCGCGCCTCAAGCCGTTTCATGCGCGTTAACCAGTTTTTTTGTATTATTGTTGTATCGTAATTTATTCATTGTACTTTCTTGCATTATTATTGTACTTTCATCTTTAGTTAAAGCATCGGGACGATGCCTTTTTTCAGAGGGGGGCAATGCCACGTTCCATTTCCCAAATTTTTGTTATCGTCCCAAAACACCACACGATTCTCAGCGCAAACCGCGCCTGCAGTTTTCTAGAGGGTTCCGGACTGTAGTAGATCATTTCGATAAGATCACACCCACTGTGCGAACGGTACAGATTGTTCTGGATTCTACACCACCGCCAGCGATAACGCTAGAACATTCGACGGCAAGAGTATAAATGCCGACGCGCTTCGCCGCTTGTCAGTTGTTGTTGATCGAAGTCCGACGCTCCGTTCGCCGCTATCAGTCCGAGACTGCTATTTGTGCGAGACTGCTGCTGTAATTGGACTTTCCGTTTACCGGGCACAGGTTTGCCCAAATAAACAGTTAAATCCCAACACGAAGTCTCCTGTCTTCAGCCACGTCACGACCCCGTGACAATACGCTAGGCGCGATGCACAGTGGTGGTGTGGAGAACGCCGACGCATGACGCGTGAAGTCGTGCGACTAATAAGACATGTAAAATAATTTTGCCTTAATGAAAGATCCATCCAAGGTTCCGTGGTTCGCCAGCCCTTCATCTCTGCAACGCGGTGCTGCCAGCAAGCTTCCGTAAGAAAAGTAAATGTTTTTTTTATTTTATCCACTAGGTATGTTTCAAGATAAAGGTTTCTCGCTTAAGTGCAATGTATTACACCTGCCTGAAAAATGAGGTCAGAATATTGGACAGTTTTTGCCAGGTCATCCAAGTTTATGTCCTCAAAGCAGTGACACATTCATGTATTTAGACATTCTTGTCTAAATTGAATACAACTTGAGGCGGTAAGTCCATAGCTAACAATGCGAAATAAGTTATTGCGGTGCGGTTCAATTTTACTGCCCAGGGACGGCTATATCCCCCCCCCCCTCCAGTAGTAGAGTACCTAGAACTCAAATTGTTAACAACTGTTTCTAAACACACAATTCTAGGAGTGCTAATCTTCTTCGGGATGGCTCTCCGTTCTCCCGTAGTAGAGAACCATGCTCTCTAAATCGCCCATCAGTTTTTCATAACACAGATTAGGTTAAAGCGATGGGACGTCTTTAACCTTCATATCAGAGAACAATGTGCTCTGAGTCATTAGAAACGCTTTCTGTACACCCAGATTTTCTGCTCTAGCCAAGCACCCCACTCTAGTACGCATGCATCCGTGGCACTTTTTGAAATATGCACAATACGATACATTTTATTTTATTGCGATAAGAATTAAATGAGCACTCTCGGCTGGATTTTGCCGCCAGCGTTGGCATCGGCGTTACGGTAACTCACCGTATATGTATGTATACGTATATACACAGAGTGTACAAGGTAAATTTAGTCAGAGTTTAAAATTATGCCGACACACGCAATTACGATGCGACCAAATTTATGTTGCTCACCGTTGCTTTAGGTTAGATAAGTTTTTGTCTTCTCAAATATTCTGTTATATCTGTTTATTTATCTACCTTATCAAGAAATTTCAATGTGAACGTTGTAGATCGGTTTGCAAAATGTCCGATTAGACAATTTTTATCTTTATATCTGTTAGGTATTAGTGTTTTTCTGCTAATTACAAATGCCCGCAAAATACGAAAAATACCACGTGACAAACTGCCATGTGTGTCAGTGCACACAATGATTCTAGTGCTCCCTAACGTTTCGCGTATGAACGAGCATAGCATTTGCCCCATTGTTCTGTCTCGGCAAAGCCGCAACGGTGATGGTGGCTTTACGATGAACACGTTTTCTTATCGGCCACAAAAACAATAACCGCTGTGACTGGTCATCGCTGCCATGAACCGGTGCAAGAGAAGCATGTCGTTCGTACGCGGAACTTTAGGGTGCACGAGAATCATCGTGCACACTGACGCGCGAGCGCGTTTTTCACGTGGTTTTTTGTATTTTGCGGGCATTTGTAATTAGCAGAAAAACACTAATACTTAAACGATATAAAGTTCGAAACTGTCTAATCGGACGTTTTGCAAACCTACCTACAATTTTATCAATAAATATTTTCATCCATCTTTGTTCCTTTAAAAGTTAGTTATTAAGCACATATAATCAAATTATATTTCAGAACACACAAAACAGTCTAACTCCAGGCAATGGTGAGCAACATGCATGTAGTAGTGTCATAATTACGTGTGCTGGCTTATTTTTAAATTCTGGCTAAAGTTACCTGGGACACCCTGTATATAAAAACGCAAGAAAGAAAAGAATCCAGAAAAAGACACCGGTGCCCGAAACCGAACGTGGGACCTCCGAAATATGAGTGCGAGGCACTAGTTAATGAGCTATGAGGGAGCACCTCTTTCAGCGTTCAAACGGCAAGCTTTTTATATCTACCACTTACCGCTGTTGACGGGTATATCGAGGGGAACTATCGTGTTTTGAGCACTACTAGCAACATGGCGCATTGAGCACGCGTCACCATATCGTCACGGCGCGGCGGCGCGTGCTCTCATCCCACGCGTACTTAGCCCCGTAGACAGAAGGGGGGTAGACGCTCACTCGCGTGCCCTTATCTCGCGGTGGGGAGGATCCGTCATCTTGACTGGCCTTGGGCTTTCACCGGAATGATTCTGTTCTAGTTACCGGACGCACAAAGGTCACTGCGATCGTTGCACAGTCTCCGTTTTTGAAAAGGGCGCGCTTTTGAGACACTGCTAAGTAACAACTGAGACGCTTATTCGCGTTCGTCTGTACCTGTGAGTACATTTTGTGCGTCATTTGTGCGTGTCAAACGGGGGGCACGTTTCGATATGCTTGCTATTCTGCGCATGACCTGCTAGAACACCCTTCCCTCTATGCCCCTTTGCCACATTTTTTTCTCTGTGTCCTTAGGTACCTGTAAATGCATATCAAATACTACTACTATTACTACTATTACTACTACTACTACTACTACTACTACTACTACTACTACTGCTGCTGCTGCTACTACTACTACACTACTACTATTACTACTACTACTACTACTACTACTACTACTACTACTACTACCACCGGGAGGCCTCTTTTGTCTCTAATCATCTTCCTCTTCGCTTTCCCCTTTTTTCTTGTTCACTAATCCAGTTTATTGTTTGCTTTCTTTACCTTATTCCCCGCCGCGGTGGTCTAGTGGCTAAGGTACTCGGCTGCTGACCCGCAGGGCGCGGGTTCAAAGCCCGGCTGCGGCGGCTGCATTTCCGATGGAGGCGGAAATGTTGTATGCCCGTGTGCTCAGATTTGGGTGCACGTTGAAGAACCCCAGGTGGTCTAAATTTCCGGAGCCCTCCACTACGGCGTCTCTCATAATCATATAGTGGTTTTGGGACGTTAAACCCCACATATCAATCAATCAATCAATCAATCAATCAATCAATTATTTACCTTATTTATTTCTATAGTCTTTCTACTTTTTCCTTTGTTTCTCTTATAGTTTGTTGTTTGCTTCCTTCTCAAATGTTATAGATGTTTTCGTTGTGTTTCTTAAGTCATAGTAGTAACGTCTTCGGTTAATATAATCATCAAAGCCTCGGGGAATAAAGAAAACGAAGACTACCGGACTTTTTATAACTCAGATAGTATCATTTCATCCTAGTCCACTATCACATCGGACACAAATGGTGATTCACCTTCCAATACTGTTCGAAATAATACGCCCGCTTGCTTCGACTTTCAAATATGTCCGGCTTTATGCTAAATACACGAAGTTTAAAGATACATTATGATTAGGCTTAAATGAACAGGCAGGACAAAGCGAGCAGGCAAAGCATCTTCATTTATGTCAGCTATTAGGTGCTACTAAGGATAAAAGCCAAGTTCGGTAAGTAGTCAAGTGGAAGTAGTACTCATTCTCCATGGTGGAACACTGACGGTGATCACGGCTATAGGCGACGAAAAACAGCATGGAGGAAACTAATGTACAGCCAGTGTCAACGTAATCGGAATGACTATAAATATGTAGGTGCTACATTCACACTAATGGTTGAGAGAGCAAAAGAAGAGTACAACTACAGACATTACAGGTATATGCCGGAGACAAAAAATAAGAAAGCCCTATTTAGGTTTTTACGGTACAGAAAGATTGTTCCGTCACGAATAAATCTAGAATCGATTTGTTTATCATCCGCAGAATTGCAGCCAATGAAAGCAATCAGAAGATGCCTAGAAGATCGCTGTGCATTAGTGCTACCCCACTCTGCCGCACACGGAAAAAGCTCATGAATACAAGGCAACAACATTAGAAGAGATATCAGAAGTGGTACAGTCACTACCAGCTCCATCTCCAGGTCCTGATAACATAACTAGAGTGATGATAAAAATGATGTTTGATTTGTCTCCCAGCGACCTCGTTAACATTATAAACTTTTCTATAGAAAATGCATGAGCGCATCCGGAGTGGAAAGTTGCTAAGGTAACACCACTACTTAAAAAACAGGGAGATGGTCATACTATAGACAACATCAGGTGCATTTTCCTGAGCTGTAATCTTGTAAAGTTAATAGAACGGGCTTTATAACGACATCTTGCAGAATGGATACAGCAAAATAATATATTGAGTGAATGTCAAATTGGATTTAGGCCTGGCTGCTGTATATGGTGTGCGCATGTTGATTTGGAAGCTAAAATTAAACTTGTTTGGCACAGAAAGCAATATGCCAATCTGGTGACTTTGGATATTGCTACGGTGTAAGACAGTGTGAAACACACCATCTTGATTATTAAACTCCGAAGTTTTAACGATCCCGGATATATATTTACATGGATTCAAAGCTTTTAAATGGACGGACATTGTTCGCAGAAGGGGCTATCTTCACAGCACAAACCGACGAGGGGAGTTCCTCAGGGATTCGTTCTTTCACCTATTCTATTAGTATATTATTAAGCTGTCTCCCTACTCACGATAAAGTGCAAGTGTATGCATACACAGACGATGTGACATTCTTTTCAGCTTCCACTGACATACACTCGTTGTACAACATTTTGCAATAAATATTTAAATGCCATTGAGGTATGGCTTAGTGACCTGTGCATGTCCCTTAATGTTAAGAAAAGTGCTCTTCTTGCATTTCCATAGAGTTATGTGAGAATAGCATTGATGTACGGACAGGAATTCATGCCACATGTAGACTCATTAAAGTATTTGGGTATAATATACATTGCAACTCCTAATTGAAGTTCACATATTGAGTATGTTGCATCAAAGGGATTACGTGCTATTGTGTTGGTCAAGCGCATCAGCAACGATAGGATTGGAATGTGTAGAAGAGCTTTGGTGATGACATATTGCATATATGTCCACCCAATATTAGAGTTGGATGTGTGTTGTTCAGTGGGCGACCAACTTATAAATTATGTCCTCTTCTTTCTATAGAGTGTGAGGCATTGCGCTTATGTTTAGGCCTCCCTAAGTTTGTCTCCAGTAATGCTTTTTAGCATGAAGCATATCGGCCGTCTCTGCAAACCAGGTCTCACATATTGATTGTTCAAACATTTCTGAACATCTATGCCTCCCCAAAGAGATGCTCCAAATATGTATTTATAAGCAAGCCCTCATATTTTTTGATTGTGAGCGGTCTCGACTACGTCAACTTCATATTGTTTATGTGTAAGAACTCTTGGAGCCATTAGGGGTAAAAGTCCATGATGTGAGTTTCTCACAGCTACAGAATCCTACGTTAAGAATAGAGTTTGACGATATATTTCGTAGAAATGCAAAATTTTTGCCAATAAAAATTTAAATGGGTTGCTCGGATACCATCTGAATAGCCTACAGAGAAGTTCAGTTATAGCCACAGATGCTTGTGTTAATGCCGAAAAAGCAGGAGTGGGCGTCTACTCAACAACATTACATCGTTCTTATTCATCGCGACTGTCCGATTTTACGCTGATATTTCAGGCAGAACTATTGGCAAAGATTCTGGCCATACGCAAGCCCCCAGCATATATCTCTCCGGTTGTGATACTGACCGATTCTTTGTTCATTTGCGCCGCTTTGACAGCACCAAAGTCATTGCCTTGTTTGTTGGAATTTCATACGTGTATGGCCAATCACTTTCCTGTTATCTGATTTGTTTGGGTGCCAGGTCACACTGGACTAATGCTAAATGAAGCGACGGACACACTGGCAGCAGAATTCTAAGATCCTGCTGCTTATGTACAATTGTGCGATTTCGAAATTACTGTATGTGGCAGGAACACACAAAATCTTCTGTTTTAAATGGGGCAGATTTTCAGCACCTTAAATTTTTATGGTACAGCTCATGGTATGCAATAAGACAAACAGAAACTATAGAGCACCTTTTCACACCAGCTTTCCAAAAACACGGGCTTGAGCTGTCTGAAACGGTACTACTCTCCCTAAGAGCTTCGGCACTAGGTCATTGCAACAGGGACATATAAGGAGCTATATATAACTATATAGGAGAATCAAAACGATTACCATGATAATCTAACAAGTAAATCCTTATTACTTATTTTTGTCATTAGTCTATTTTGTATATTCCTTACTGTATCTTCATGATTTTTATTATTCCTATTTTTATTTGTTTTTAAACAATTCATAATTGTCTGTTAGCACAAATAGGCTTTTCATTCATCTAAAAAATTATTTAGGCATCCCAGTCCTCTTTCTTTTTCTTCCGAAATCCCACTGCCGCGTGATTCATGGCCGATACCCTGTGCTGAGTTGAGCCATTCCTTTTGGGTCCAACCAACCAACCGAGCTCGATATGCTACATTTGGCCATGCTATGTGTAGTTTCACCAGCGCTAAAATAATCAATGCGCTCGAAGAAGACGCGTTCAAATAATCAAGGAACTTGAAGAACAGGAGCATGACCTCTGTTTGGCACGAGTGATTGCCCGATATGTTACATTTGGCTATGCTATATGTGGCTCCGTCAGCGTTTCACCGAGTGACGATGACAACATAAGAGAACCTGCCTCTCTAAAGTGCTCTGTACTTAATTGTGATGAAAGCAGGGAAGACAGGGATTCGCTAACAAAGAAGCAGAGGACTACGATGTACAATCGCCGCCCATGCCTCTAGCTAGTGCTTGCAGTAGGAGAACATTTCAAAGAACAGGGAGTACGTCATGACATACCGCGAACTTTTTGCAATAGATGCCGATAGACTTGTAGTCGGTGATCTTCTTTGGCAACCTCAGGTGGACCTCTGCATTCTGGTAGCCCTTGAGAACGTTCATACTGTAAGGTGACAAACAAGGTCGAACAATGTGGTCATCTTCATAGAGCACTTCCTATACACATATGCACAAGTAATATCAAGCTACACACACGAAAAAAAAAGGTTGGAGTGTACATGCAGGGCCTACAACTTTTATTTGTTTATATATTCATTTATTTTCTTCTTGCTTTCTTTCTATTCATCTATCACATTTCTAAATTCTGTCTGCTAATTTGGGCCTTCCTACAGGCACAGGATTTGAGCCTTCAACCACGTGCTAAGCAGCCAAGCACTTCTTTTGCTACAGGAACTACAACATTCAGTCCTGAAAGAATAAAAAGCTACAACGAAAAGCAGCGACAAAGTGTAGCCATGTCAAATGGTGAGTCACATGGATAAAAGACCAAGCTGCCATATCAGAAATGGCAGATGGCCGACTCATCCGCTTGTGAGAAATCATCTGTTATTGGAAAACATCGCATGGCTAAAATAATAGATGTGGCCGGCGGCACTGCTGCATGGAGCACATTTTTGTACACCCGTGTTTTAGCCAACTCCCCGGCGCAGGGTTTTTCACGTACGATGCCACCGCCACTGAAAGCTTTAACTTATGAAACTTTCGCCTAAAATGCCGCCATTATTGTAAAAGTACCAGTAATTTGTATTTAACAGCCCTGTCAGCCGAAGCTTCTCCACCCTATTAAGATAAGAAAGTGTTGAAGAAACGTTACATTAATACACCATATTTTTGCCGAAGGCATTCCTGTTCATATGCACTGCACGAATGGTGAAATTTGCAGCATTTACGCCACTGTCAGCCACTTTGAAAAGAAAACTGTAGAGGGAAATATTTGTTTGCCGACAAGTTTCATAGTGACACGAGGTACGTGGCAGACAGGATAGAGAGCACTCCTGTCTCTATCCTGGCCCCTTTCTTCCCTCTGGCTGCTGCTTTCGCAGTAAGTCTAGATTTGAGTAAGTGTGAAGTATTTATATTGTAGCGAAGCCTCCGAACTATGAAATGGGTCGAACTCTTGAGTACCTTCTAGTGGGGCTACCCAACAAGGACGCCGCTCGCACTGGGAGCCCGTGCTTGGCCGTTACTGTCGCCATTGTGCTTGCTCGCTGTGGACCGGCTATTAAACGCCTTAACATTTTGGTGGAGAGTGCTGTGCCCTTCAAACATCTTCGGTTCACATTCGATGCCCTTGGAGCTTAGATCCCGTACCGTGCCTTCAACCATGCAACAAGACGCCGCCCAGCAAACGCTTCCTCCTGCGCCGACGCCATGTTCCGGTGTCCCCCGCATCCGCGACCCACCTGTCTTCACCGGCGCGGATGGCACCGACGTCGAGGACTGGCTCGTCATGTACGAACGCGTCAGCGTCCCCAATCATTGGGACGAGGCAGGTAAACTCGGCAACCTGGTTTTCTACCTCGCGGGTGTGGCCGGCATGTGGTATAACAACCACGCGTCTGATTTCGCAACCTGGCCCGATTTTAAGACCGCTATCACCAACGTTTTTGGCCGCCCTGCCGTTCGTAAGCTGCAAGCCGAGCAGCGCTTACGCGAACGCGCTCAGCAGGCTGGTGAATCATTCACCAGCTACATTGAAGACGTCTTGGACCTATGCAAGAAATGCAACGACAGCATGTCCGAATCAGACAAGATCCGGAACGTCATGAAGGGCATTGCCGATGATGCCTTCACGATGCTGCTGGCCAAAAACCCAGGCACAGTAGCTGAGGTCATCACGCTGTGCCAGAGCTACGAGGAGCTCCGCCGGCAGCGTTCGATGACCCGTCGCTCCACACCACGAGATGCAGGGCTTGCAGGCTTGGAGGCGAGCTGTGACCAGGTGGCACTGCTGGCAGACCTCAAGTCCTTCATACGTGAGGAAATCGCACGGCAGTTCTCTCTCCTGCCCTTCGCCCACCCACCGGCTGCTCAACAATCGGCCACTACCATTTTCCCCCCCATCCGCCGAGCGATTGAGCAGGAAATAGCGGAGGTTATGCCTGCGTACCACCCACAACAGCTTCCGGCTCCTGTACCCCCAAGTTACGCCCAAGTGGTCGCCAGGCCGCCTCCAGTCGTTCAAGCGCCCGCCCCACTGACTTACGCCGAAGCTGCCGCACGACCTCCATCCTTTGCAGCGGGTATGCCGGCTACGTATGTTGACGTGACCTCTCAGACTCAGCTCCAGCACCCCCTGCAGCCTTTCCAGCCACCGTTCCGTCCATCGGCTCCTGCGTCATGGACAAGACCTACCCCGGCGAACCGATGGCGCACATCCGACAACCGGCCCATTTGCTTTGCCTGCGGTTACGCCGGCCACGTAGCACGTTATTGCACTCGCGTACAGACGCCCCATATTTCGTCGCCTGTTGCTGGCCAGATTAGGCGTACCTATCACGAGGAAACGCCGTCTATGTCACCGCCAACTCGCCTAGCTTCATCTTCTCGTAGGTCACCGTCTCCACGACGTCGTTCCCCGTCCCCCATGCGACCAAGTTCAGCTGCTCACGAGCGGGAAAACTAGTCGTCGCAGTCCCCGAGGCAAGGACTGCGATGCTATCGCATTGTGAAAGCCCTCAGAGCCGCCCATCTAATGTCATTGACGTGCTTGTGGACGGTGTTCACGCATCTGCTCTTATTGACACAGGAGCTGCAGTATCCGTTATGGACGAAAAATTTTGCCGCTTGCTTCGTAAAGTGACGACGCCAATTTCTGGATTGTCCCTTCGTACCGCCGGTTTGCATCGTATCCATCCTACAGCAGGGTGCACAGCTCGCGTTGTCGTTCAGGACGTTCTGTATGTCGCCCAATTCATCATCATTCCCGCATGCTCTCATGACGTCATCCTGGGGTGGGATTTTCTCTCCCGCAACGACGCCGTCATCCATTGTGCCGCCGCCGAAATTGAACTCTCCCCCTTCTCGCATTTGACGCCGGAAGACAGTTCTTCGAAAGTGAGCAAGATTCTCGTGAAAGACGATACCATAGTGCCTCCAAGCTCCACGATGGGTGTATCTGTCTACTGCGCTGGACTCTCCGACACAATTGCACTCGTTTCGCCATCCGACCGTGCTTGCCGAAGGAAAGGGTTGCTAGTACCTTTCGCGACCGTGCAAATCACCCAGGGCAACGCCTCTATTTTCGTGACCAACCCATCCCCGTACACTGTTACCTTGGTTCGAGGGGAATGTCTCGGCAGAGTGGAACCAGTGGATAACGCACAAGTCCTGGACGTACCTGATGACTCGCGTTGTCCCAATTTGCGTACCATCAGTGCTGTTTCCACTTCTGATTCGTCATCTCCTGATGTATTTGGCCCTTGCATTGATGACAACCTCACGTCGGTACAGCGTTCCCAGCTTCTGAACCTGTTGCGAGAATATCGTTCTTCTTTCGATGTCGGGCGAAGTTCTCTCGGTCGTGCGTCCGCTGTTACGCATCGTATCGACACTGGTGCCCATCCACCATTACGGCAACGTCCCTACCGCGTGTCGCCTGCTGAACGTCGGGAAATTAACGAGCAGGTTGATGATATGCTCAGACGCGACGTTATTCGGCCCTCGGACAGTCCATGGGCGTCTCCAGTTGTTCTTGTTGCGAAGAAAGATGGTTCTGCGCGGTTCTGTGTAGACTACAGACGGCTCAATAAAATCACTCGCAAGGATGTTTACCCACTGCCGCGCATCGATGACGCAATTGACAGCCTTCACGGAGCCGAATTTTTTTCTTCTCTCGATCTGCGCTCGGGGTACTGGCAAGTACCCATGGCTGAAGACGCTCGACCGAAGACTGCGTTCATCACACCCGACGGCTTGTACGAATTCAACGTCATGCCGTTTGGTCTATGTAATGCACCTGCGACCTTTGAGCGCATGATGGACACCGTTCTGCGCAACTTGAAATGGCACACGTGCTTGTGTTACCTCGATGACGTTGTGGTGTTCGCTCCAGATTTCTCTACGCACCTCCAACGTCTGAAAGAAGTTTTTGCACGTGTCAGCAATGCCGGCTTGCAACTAAATCTGAAGAAGTGCCGCTTTGCAGCACGGCAACTCACCATCCTTGGGTACGTCGTGTCCAAGGATGGCATTCTTCCTGACCCAGCCAAGCTTCGGGCCGTGGCCGAATTCCCCAAACCTGCGTCCGTCAAAGAACTGCGTAGTTTTGTGGGCCTGTGCTCGTACTTCCGACGCTTCATACGAAACTTTGCCACGATCATATCACCGCTGACGAAGCTCCTTGGAAGTAACGGGTCCCTCAATTCGTGATCGTCTGAGTGCGACGACGCGTTCGCGAAGCTCCGCCATGTGTTGACATCTCCTCCCATTCTACGCCACTACGACCCTACGGCCCCGACGGAGGTGCACACAGACGCCAGCGGTGTAGGCCTCGGCGCTGTCCTGGCGCAGCGCAAACCCGGATTCCCTGAATATGTCGTAGCATATGCCAGCCGCACGCTCACGAGAGCTGAGACAAACTACACCGTCACGGAGAAAGAGTGCCTGGCGATCGTCTGGGCTCTTACGAAGTTTCGACCGTATTTGTATGGTCGCCCATTCGATGTCGTCACCGACCATCATGCACTATGCTGGCTTTCATCATTGAAGGATCCCTCAGGCCGTCTCGCCCGTTGGGCTCTTCGTTTACAAGACTACGACATCCGCGTGCTGTACCGCAATGGACGCCAGCATGCTGATGCCGACGCCCTCTCGCGTTCCCCTCTGCCTGAAGGTGATGTGCTCTGCTCAGTATCCTCGGCTGCTGTTTCTGCCATTGACGTTGACATAATCGCTACCGAACAGTGAAAGGATAATTGGATCGGCTCGCTGATCGACTTGCTCTCTGATCCATCCGCAACGCCATCCACACGTGCATTACGTCGTCAAGCTCGCCATTTCGCCATTCGTGACGGCCTTCTACACCGACGCAATTACGACGCCGACGGCCGGCAGTGGTTACTCGTGATACCCCGCAGTCTGCGGTCAGAGATATGTGAATCCTTCCATTCTGATCCGCAATGCGCGCACTCTGGGGTATTCAAAACCTACCATCGCATTCGACAACGCTACTTCTGGCGCGGGATGTACCGCTATGTGCAGCAGTTCGTTCGCTCTTGCCTCACTTGCCAACGCCGTAAACCGTCAGCTCACATGTCGCACGCCAGTCTACAACCGTTACCTTGCCCTGACCGTCCCTTTGGGCGCGTAGGTATCGATTTGTATGGACCACTTCCTCTGACGTCGGCTGGTAACCGCTGGGCCATCGTTGCCGTTGACCATTTAACGCGATACGCCGAAACCGCCGCTCTCCCTGCGGCTGCTGCGCGCGATGTTGCGTCCTTCCTGCTGCATCGATTTATACTGCGCCACGGACCACCCCAAGAGCTTCTCAGCGATCGAGGCCGTGTCTTCTTGTCGGAAGTCGTCGAAGCCATTCTGACGGAGTGCCATTCTGTCCACCGCAAAACTACTGCTTACCACCCACAGACGAATGGCCTCACCGAACGGTTTAACCGCACCCTCGGCGACATGCTTTCTATGTACGTCGCTGCCAACCACACTAATTGGGATAATATACTGCCCTTCGTCACCTACGCCTACAACACCGCCCCTCAGAGCACGACTGGTTTTTCACCTTTCTACTTGCTGTACGGAAGGCACCCGTCGCACACCATGGACACTATACTCCCGTACACGCCGGATCCATCTGAGTGTACACCTATTTCCGAGACAGCCAGGCTTGCTGAAGAGTGTCGCGAGCTTGCCAAGACTTTTACGACGCACGAGCAAGAGCGGCAGAAGAGTATCCGTGATGCCAGCACCACTTCTGAGCCCACGTTCCTTCCTGGTGCGCTTGTATGGCTCTCGATTCCGACCTCTGCCGCTGGCCTCTCTTCCAAACTACGTCCCAAATACGAAGGCCCCTACCGTGTCATCGAGCGCACCTCACCCGTCAACTATCTGATCGAACCCGTTGAACAATCTTCGGACATGCGCCGCCGTGGGCGAGACATCGTCAACGTGGAGCGCCTGAAGGCTTATTATGACCCGCTCATAGTAACAAGCTGTTAGGTCGCCAGGCGGCTCCCTCTTCGACCCCGGGGTAATTGTAGCGAAGCCTCCGAACTATGAAATGGGTCGAACTCTTGAGTACCTTCTAGTGGGGCTACCCAACAAGGACGCCGCTCGCACTGGGAGCCCGTGCTTGGCCGTTACTGTCGCCATTGTGCTTGCTCGCTGTGGACCGGCTATTAAACGCCTTAACAATATCAATATTTCATGCATACAAAGATATGCGATGCGGAATAATTCATTGTGTACACAAGGAAGAGTGTTTGAGACAATAATACGAGAAACAACTGTCAGGTTTAGCAGAGCGATTGTCCACAATGGACGAGATGTCAGAATATAATACATTTCTTCGTGGCGTTGGCCAAAAGAAAAGAATTCTGTCTCCGCCAAGTTTCGGGCATTTGCTCGGTTTGTTCAATGGTGTTCGCATGCACAGGCGCTAAATTGAACTCACCTGCCATTTTCGTCGGGCAGCTGTTCGCCGTTGTTGTCTAAATCCGAGTTGAATCCACCCCAGAAGTACGCCGCTGCGCAGGTGAATTCGGGGACAGTTGTTAACGTCGTTAATCAAGTAAACGCAATCAGGTTCTTACAGCTTGCTAAGTGAGCTATGAATGATTGATTGGTGATCAGTATTTATGGACAACGCCTGAAATCAAGATGGCGGAGTGCAATGATGACGATGATGAAGACTTCATTTGTGGAATACCATGAGCGTGAGCTCAAACAGAAACAAGAAATACTGTATCTGGAAGAAAGTAGCATGCTGTTATACGTATAATGTTTGGTAGAATAAATTAGAGTATGCATGAATAAAACGTTTTCATATCTGGTTCTTATTACATAGATGTTCTACGCTTCATTTGTGAGTAGCTCTACCACGGTGGTCTACTGGTTATGAATTTCTCGCATTTAAATATGGGTTCATTAATCTTAAGAAAGAAGTGTATGCCGAAGTTTATTTATTTCATATATCCTTTCAGTTCCATATTTTTCACGGTGAACCAAACAAGAATAGTTGTAACCTATTTATTAATTCAGTGAAATTTAAAAAAATTAACTTCAACAAATTGAGAGAAAGAATAGAATGAGGGAAAGACAGATAAATTCAACCGATTTGTAGCCTCCGCTTACAAATCGGTTGAATCTGCCTGCTACTCCACGTTAACGGGAGGGGAGTAGCATACACACTGTTCAACATAGTACCGTTAAGGTTTTGGATTCTAGTGTATGGCTCACAAAAAATGGCAAAAGTGGCAATAAACACGACGGGACCTTTATAGAACTGACCTTAGATCATGAAAATTCGGAATCGACTCGCATCTGATGCATGTATCACTTCCGAAATAAGGTGTCGCCTTAGGCTTCCCACCATCCGCTCCTGTGCCTAGAAGGTTATACATTAAGACATACATCGTGGGCGCTAACGCCAATGTGTTGTCAGCTTAGAAGATATTCGTATAGAGATAAAGCATGCCAGGAATAACCAGCTCACGCTATTGTCGCATATACGAGAGAACATCATTGCTGAACTAAGTGTAGCTTAACTAAGTGTGAGGTTGTTATACCAGGAAAAAAACCGAGATTAACAAACACTACTTCACACTATATTCATGATTCAGGTTATGTTTCACAAAGGTATCCAAAGGAACAAAGTGAAAAGTTTGGCCGTTTTGATCAGATAACCATTGTGTCTAACAGTATCCGAATTTTTTAGTAGTAGTACGCACAACAGCCAACATTGGCCGCCACATATCGTTATTAGGTCAGGATGAACCAGCAGTATAGATTTGCCACCACATGACCAATACCAGCTATTACCAGCCAGTGCTAACCCATGCTCATTGTGTGCGAGTAAGCACGGTAATCGAGTGCACTGTTTCATGTTTACGGTGGTATGAACCAAGATAACGTCTTGCATACAAAATTTAGACAAATTTCCAGCCAGGCAGGTTCACTACGATTGCCTTAAATAATGCATACCAGTCTTATCTCTGCTTAACCAACAAATACATACGCATATTTTCCGGCAATTGCTGTTTAAGCTGAGGCATATCGGTGGATCGTTCTTTTGTAAGTAAGCCAAGAGTGCCAGAGGGCAGCAAGCAAACAATGGAACTTGTGGTAACACTGGGATTGTTACTTGAGGACTGTTGGAGAGCCCTTACACGTGCGGTTTCGCGCAATGTAAAATAGCTCAGCCACGTAGGACAAAGATGTACTTTCTGTTCGTTTTTTTTCTTTTATTGACTATCAACGTTTTTTGTGGCCCTCATTGTCTTTAAACGTGTCACAGTGAATGCATGAACGATAGTGGTGCACGCTGAGAGAAACAACATTTGAAAAGTAACGGCGCCTTAGCAGAGGTGAACGCGGAAATAAATTCGGTGGAGGCACGTCCTCTATCCTAAGCGGGAGCTGGACAAGTGTGGTTGAGTGTTTTAGCTAGGGTGCAGACCCTAGCTAAGACAACCCTGTGCTGCTTAGCTATTCTACGTGCAACCTCCTGTGGAGCTAGACACTGCGACTCTCTAGGACGGTCCCCAAATGACTTTTCTAGCCTAGTTTGGAGAGCCGCACCTCTTACGACGTGCAATTCAGGAGTCTGTCCCTAATTATCGCCGCTGTTTGTACTGGTACGTTACGTTTCCGAGTGCCGGGGTGGAGTCACACCACAGACATCTGCCGTCATGTGTTTCGGAAAATATCTTGCGAAGTCCATCTTATAGCGTGGCTCAGCGTTTGTTTGTATCCGGTGTCAGTACATAGTCTATCGTGGTTTCAGATTGGGATGATTTGGAGCTTTGGTTCGCATTGCCGGTCAGTTTTTGTGCTTCGAGTCACTGCAAGAAAGTTTCAGAATGCGTCAGATGCACACTTAGGGACGCACGTTGGGTGTTTTGTGCCAGGATGTCAGCGATTTTATCGGCCTTAGCGTCGCTCGTCCGAGTCTCCGTTTGCGCCAGTATGTGAGTCACACTTCAGGAAATCTGTGGTGCAATACAAACCGGGACGTATAATACGCCCAAACGCCTGCCCTGTTCTTTGACCGCGCCTCTGACGGGCGTTGCACTTCAAAAGTGTGGTTTTGGACATGTGAATATGAATTCGTACGGGTTAGCACTGCCAATGTAATACACATTATCTTCCTGTAGAATATATCTCTCGTAGCATTTTTCAATATAATCGTATTGATGTACTAACAAAACGAGTAAAAGGACTTGATGTATTTGTTTCGTCATTAAACAGAGCTGTAGATTTTAACAGGGTGGCTAAAGAAAGTATGTTATTAATAATTTTGAATTGCGGTGTAGCCATCGGTGGCACTAGCCTTGAACTCACAACATTCGAGTGTTATCTAGCTAATGACTTGTGTTCCTGTGACACTTGCTATAATGTTTCGCTTATGATAGGGCACAGACTCATTGCGGTTAAATAACCCCAGCATATAAAGCATTTAACCATAAAATTACCTTCTAACCTTGCATGTTATTTGATTATTTTAAATTACTTATTAGAACAATTCTGCTACGGTAGGTTCTGCCTCATTTAAAAATTCGCATTCAGCAACAATGTCCGCGTCTATTATTGCGTAGTACAGTGTTTTATAAGCAGTACCTGCGAATTATGTAAAGTGATTGTACAGTTATTTGAATGTCGTTCTATTTTGCTCCGCATCTTATCACTGGTGCTTTTGTTTGCCTATTGCGCTTTGTCAACAGGGCCTCATCAAGCGTGAGGCCACGAAACGGCGTAGTGCTCTGCTATAATAGAGCACGAAGTCTCTAAATCATTCACCACTTTTTTTCTAAACACACAATTTCACTCCTTTTTTCCCTGCCATTCTTATAAATACACGTTAGGCTGCTTCACGACTTCTTTCTGGTTGCACTTTGGGCTCATTGTGCAATATTTCATGTCCAGATCTTTCCTTGTAAATACACTGTCTGTGTAGACCATTTTGAAGGGAATCAATAGCTGTATATCCGACGCGTCCCTATGCTATAAAGAATGTTTTAGGGCTGAAGCTTCTATAAAGGCGTGTGTCTGTCCATCCTTTGTATGTATGTACGTGGCCGCCTATAATTCCACCTTTGCAAACTGCCCACTAGTTCGTCCTTGCAAACAAACCATTACGCCCCATCACCGATACACCAATTCACCGACCATAAAGCGAATACTGTTGAGAAGTAGCCAACATTAAACTCAAGACGGTTATGTATTTGTACCTAGGCGCGTGTTAAAGAACCATAGGTTGTCCCACTATGTCCATCCTTTGTTTGTACGTGACCGCTTATATATAGTTCCACTTTTGCGAACTGCCCACTAGTTCGTCTTTGCAAACATTCCACTACACCCCATTACCGATCTACCACTTCACCGACCATAAACCCGCTATAGAGAAGGGGGAACGGAGGAGACGTATAGCTACCGCTTACGAATAATAAAATTCCTTGTATAAATATATACGGTCTTTGTAACATCTTTGATGATGTGGTGGGCAATGTTCATGGATGGTTGGTATGCCGTATGTTACTCTAGGGTACAGCGATGAAACAAACCCTCCAGCGCTTCGCCCCACTCATCATTATTCACTCCATGAGTGTGCTGTGATTTTTTTTATTCTCGCGCGAAATTTCACATTGTGTTGCGAAACAACGAAATAGCTTGAAAATTTATCTGCAAGCTACGCTGTACGTTACTTCATGTAAACACAAAGTCATTTGCCATTCCACAAGATGTTTTCCCATTTTAAACAGAATATGAGCGCTCGGCTACTACTGATTCGCTTGGCATCATTAAATAACTTTTCTTAGACCTTCGACAGATTGCGGAATCCACTACAAATGTTTCTCTGTTCTATTTTGAAAATATTTACGTGCACATGCGAAAAAATATACCTAGAAGAGTTTAAAGAGGCAACGCCTCCCAGAAAAAACTATGCCTGGAACGTCGCTCTCTTTTCAATTGCGTTGGTGACGCTCGCTTTGTACCGAAGGAGGAGGCTAAAATCCGAGGGTAGGGTAGCGCGTTCGCGGCCACGTTCCAGGTAAAACTTTTTTGGAGGCATTGAAAGAGGGCACGCATTTTCAGAGTATATATTGCTAATCGCCTTATTTACTATATCAGTCTTTTCACATACTTTGCATTATTATGTTGTCCAATGAATGAGTTACTTACAGGTAACTATAATGAAAATACCGCATGTTGTTTTTCTTATTGTAGCACTGATGACCAAGGGTGCTACATATTTATAAATGCAATACGATGTTACGCTCTCAGTTTAAATACCTCCAGACCTTCTCCTACCTTTATCTATATTGCCACATGGTATTACACTAATAAAAGATACACTTTCGGTTTTTTCATTAGCTCTTTGCGGGATTTCACCTGCAAAGTGAAGAGTCATGCTCTGCATCCTTTCACTCTGTAACAAATGTGAGGTAGTAAGAAAGTAACAACCTCTGTGAACCTTGATATCCATTACTCCCACTCGACTCACTATCAAGCAGTGTACACCAACTGTATTATGTTATACTATACGCTGCAATGTGCACTATACTATACATGGAAGTGCAAGCAAACTCAGACATACCGGGACCATTGCCGTCGTAGTTGAGGTTCCTGATGACGATGCTGTTTTCACTGGCTGCGTACACGTCACCACTAAAGCCGTGCGCTTTCATTATTACCGGTCCGAGAGCCTTGCCATAGTAGGCCGCAGAGATGCCTGTCAGAAAATTGCGTATACAGTCAATCAACCGCCTAAGGTCTATAAATAACAAAATTATTATCTGCCAGAAGAATCAAAATATGCCTTCATCTGGCATGCACACTTATATACTAGTGTCACATGAGAAACTCCTAAAAGCGATTGAGCCCTATCCTCAACAAATCACTCAACATTGATTGGCTCGCATCTAGAGATTGCGTAAAGGAGCCAATCACGGTCAAGAAATTCTACCCGGCTCAGGCCCCATCACGATTAAAAGTTACGGTTTCACACCATTGCTACACTCACTCCCACAAACACAGACACGTGCACCCGCACACACAAGCGAACACGCACGCACGCCCACACAGCGACAATGAAAGACAGGGAAAAAAGTGTGGAAAGAAAAAGGTGAAACAGAGGTCGGCCCGAGAATCTTCATATAGGGCTTGTTTTTGTCTTGTTTCTATATCACATGTCCCAAAAATACCAAGATCTTATACCCCGTGACTCCCTAGTGGAACTCAGTCGGCAGTTTTAGAGATGTGTCAGGTACTCGACAAATCTGGCCGCCAGCCAGTCCATGACAATTGCGAATTTTTTCTGAGCATACCAGGCACGTATTAAGGATCACTGATTCATAATCACCTTCAATCTCATGACGAAAAGTAGCTTTCAAACTGCTTTCAGGTGATGTGTCAAGGTGATGCGCACGCAAATCCTTGCAGGCCAATCCCAAGCTAACACCTCCATCTTAGCCACAGCATGCTGTGCACAGACCATAATGACGCGTTTCCGTACATTAGAGTTAGTTTCTTATACATAGATACATGAAATATACATAAAGAGATTTATAAGATAGCCAGACTTTACACTAAAGAGGGCAGCAACGCAATGCACAGTAGCCATTGCACGCGGAAGGGCCACGTCACCAGAAATATAACGTATGACGTCATTAGTAGAAGTTCACGTCACTGTCGATTCTAATTTTGGTAGTAGTAATGATGGTAATAAAACGCATGACTCTGTCATCACAACCACAAATTACCAGTGCAGCTGTGGAAGTACAGTCATCATTGTCATCTTCATCATCAGCCTGACTACGTCCACTGCAGGACAAAGGCCTCTCCCATGTTCCGCCAATCAACTCTGTCCTGTGCTTGCTGCTGCCAATTCACACCCTGCAAACCTTTTAATCTTATCTGCCCAGCAAACCTTCCGTCACCCCCTAACGTGCTTGTCTTCTCTGGGAATGCAGTTAGTTACCCTTAATGACCAGTGTTTATCCTGTCTGCGTGCTACATGCCCGGTCCATGTTCATTTCCTCTTTATTTCAGCTATGATATCCTTAACCCCGTTTGTCCCCTAATCCACTCCGCTCTCTTCTTGCCTCTCAACGTTACACCTACCATTTTTCTTTCCAGTTGCTCGCTGCGTCGTCCTCAATTTGAGCTGAACCCTCTTTGTGAGTCTCCAGGTTTCTGCTCCGTAGCTAAGTACCGGCAAGATACAGCTGTTATATACCTTTCTCTTGAGGGATAGTGGCAATCTACCTGTCATAATTTGAGAGTGCTTGCCAAATGTGCTCCAGCCCATTCTTATTCTTTTAGTTACTTCAATTTCGTGGTTCGGCTCTGCGGTGATTATCTGCCCTAAGTAGACATAGTATTTTACAACTTCAAGTGCACTATTGCCTATCTCGGAGCGCTGCTCCTTTCCGAGGTTGTTGTACATTACATTCGTTTTCTGCAGATTAATTTTAAGACCCACTTTTCTGCTCTCCCTGTCTAACTCCTGTAATCATGAGTTGCAATTCGTCCCCTGAGTTATTCAGCAATGCAATGTCATCGGCGAAGCGCAGGTTACTGAGCTATTCTCCATTAACTCTTATCCCTAACTGTTCCCCATCTAGGCTTCTGAAAACCTCCTGTAAGCACGCGGTAAATAGCATTGGGGAGATTGTGTCCCCCTGCCTTACACCCATTTTGATTGGTATTTTGTTGCTTTCTTTATGAAACATTACGGTAGCAGTTGATTCCTTGTAGATGTCTTCCAGGATGTTTATATATGCTTCGTCGACGCCCTAATTCCGCAGTGTCTGCATGAATGCTGATATTTCTACTGAATCAAACGCCTTCTCCTAATTTTTGAAGGATACGTATGGTGGTTGGCATTATTCTGAGCATTTCTCTATTACCGGATTAATAGTATGAATGTGGTGTATTGTTGAGTAGCCTGTTCAAAATCCTGTTTGTTCCTTTGGATGATTAAATTTGATTGTTGTCTTAGTTCTGTTAGCAATCGCCTTTGTAAATAACTTGTATACTATGGAGAGCAAGCTTATCGGCCTGTAATTTTTCAAGTCCGTGTCATCTCTTTTCTTATGTACTAACATGATGCTAGCATTCTTCCAAGATTCTGGAACTCCTCCCGTCAGGAAACACCTCGTAAACAGGGTCGCTAGTTTTTCTGACACAATCTGTCCTCCATCTTTAGCAGATCTGATAGTACCTGATCTTCACCAGCAGCTTTGCCTTTTTGCACACTCTCCAAGGCTTTTCTGACTACTATCATTACTGGCGGGGTGTCATTTGGATTACTGCTAGTTCTGATATTAAGGTATTAAGGTCATGGTTGTGCCTGCTACTGTACACATCTCTGTAAAACTGCTCCACTAATTTAACTATCCTATTCATATTGGTAGTTACTTTGCCTTCTTTGTGCCTTAGTTCATATATCTGGTTTTTGCCTATCCGAAGTTTTCTCTTCACTGCTTTGACGCTTCCTTTGTTCTTCAGAGCGTGTCCGATTCTCTACATGTTATACCTTGTTACATCGGATACCTTACACTTATTAATCAACTTCGGAAGCTCTACAAACTCTATTTTGTCTGTTGTATTTGAGGTTTTCATGCTTTGATGCTTCTTAAAGAGATTCTTCGAAGTACAGTAAATAGTATCAAACCATCTCTCAGTCAGAGATAGGAAGTCAGGCCTTTGTATGAATTCATCGTGTTTCACGTGTACGTATTGGTTGCCATGTGATCTGGCATTTAGAATGGGGACCTGAAATTCTGCTTCAAACATCTTGTCAAACGCCTCGTGCTACCAACTGGGGTGTTGTTCTATATCCTAGACAACTCGACGGCCAGTCTTGTGAGCATTATCCTTAGCCTGGCAGGAAGTGTATAATCGTCAACTTGATTGGTGATGCAATGCATTTTGATGTTCGGTATTCCCACAGGCTCAGCACTCTGAGTGCATCAACGGTCGGTTCACGACGCACAAAGTATTGGCAAACTGCATCGGGTCATTCAGGTCTCCAATCCCCTGTGCAATTGCAATTTCATTTTCCTATACGGGTTCATCGTTTAGAGACCTTCACTGGCACTGTGTCCGTAACGCCAGCATTCGGTGCACCTTATAGGATGAGGAGCTTCTGCTTGGCTAGACAGCTTCATCACACTTAGTGGACCGGAAGTGAATACTAGGACTTGCCCAATTTATGTGGTACACATCCTCTATAGGCGAAGCTGCGCAATGCGGAGTCGCTAACCTAGCCAGACTTCAATTGCTCAGCTGTAATAGTGAGAACCATAAGTCGCCCGGTGATAGGCAACTGGCACCCAATTGACACGGCCAAACCAGTGACAATGGTGAAATTCCGAGTAGCTCAAGGCAGCTAGAATACCTTCCATTTACTTTAAACGTCAGGTGGCGCTATGAAGCCTCACAAAGTGGTTCTGTTCAGGCCTAATTACTACCCCACGAATGACGGTGACCGCAAAGTCTGCCACTGCACCTTTTTTTTTAGGATACGTAACTCAGCGTCACGTTGTGCCAGGTGGTAAGCGTACAAACCAGTCCGTTCACCGGACGTTCAAGAGATCACGGAATCTAATTGGAGAGTTTAAGCCGTCAGCAAGCAGCTCCTGAAGCGTGACGTTAAACGCCAGACACAAGCTTTTCAGGCACACTTCGCACGCGCGTGGCAGGGAGACCACTGTCCCATGGAACGGAAGCATAACAAGGAAACTAAAGTTTTGTCTGTCGGCTATGGAACTAGAACAGCCAGAAAACCTCTACAAGGGCGCCGGCGGCCTTGGAATAGAGCGCAGTGTCCGCGCGTCGCCCCTGACCTACATATTCAATAGACAGGCGTCTAATAAACACCTTGAAGTAAACGCGAAAAATGCGGGTAGTTTGCAACCTCGAAACTGCGCCTTGATGTAATGGTATTTCCAGTGATATTTCAAGGGGAGAAAATATTGTGTCAGATTTCGCGCCTCATATAACATTCTTTTTGAGTATAGCAATCCTTTGAAAAATTTTACAACTTAGCCGTTTTAGAAATGTTGTAATTCATTTTTATTATTATTTGATTTGAATACATGGGTACGCAAGGACAAAGAGAAAAGTGGGTGAGAGCAAGCTGGCAACTGCCACTTGGAGGGGCACAACGCCTGTTTACTCTTTCGAGAGGAGGGAATAGATAAAGGAAAGAGAGATAGGTGGAGAGAAAGAAGAAAGAAGAGAGGGAAGTAAAGAAAAAATGACGAAGACTTATCCAAACATAAGTGAGAACGAAACAAAAAGTCGTAACCTAATGCTGATGTCTGCTTCTCATCTTGCGAGAATGGACAGTTTCTATATGGAAAGAAATGCACTAAGTTGTCGTTCTGTTGTAGAAAGCGATACACAGGACGGGTCACACGGAAAGTTCGGGACGGCTTCATGCTCTCCCATAGTAGAGTACGAAGTACTCTAAATCGTTAACAACTTCTTCTAAACACGCATATAGTCTAACATTGTGCTGGACTATTACCAACGTACCCGTTCTAACATTACGCTGCACTATTACCAAAGTATCAGAATTTTTTTGTGACTTATGTAAAGAAATTATTACCAAAAATAAAAAGGGCGACAGGGAACGCTTTGCTGACTCCTTATCCACGTAAATAAAATGAAATTAAGTTGTGCACACTTGTTACCTACATTGGGATATTTATGCTGTTTACTTGCATTTCCACTTAAGGTTTCTTTCTTAGAGTTACACTACAATGTAACCAAGGTCTAACTTGCCCAACAAGCAAATCTTTTGAACTCATTCTCCACGGAAGGTCAAAAAATCAAGGCAAGATAAAAAAGTATAGATGAAAAGCTTCATTAAGGCCATTTGACTGGCCGTACATTCAAATGTGGACAGATCCGGTTTGTCGAGAATGAAAAACAACACATCTTTCTCGCAACACCAACTTCTTTTCACTCAACCAGGCGTGCAATACTCAGCTCTGTTCATTGTGTAGTTCTTTTCTCTAAACAACGAGCAAAAGTACAGAGATAAAGAGCAATTGAAGAAAAAATAAAGTAGCCGTACCGTGGGGAGTGATGCAGGCTACCAGAATGAGAGTGAGAAACCCGTAATACATGATGAAACGCACGTTCGAGTCGCTGCTGGTTGATCAACTGCGTGAAAGAGAATAAAACAAAAACAAGAAATTGGACAAGTAGGAAGGTTGACCTATGCACCGCCGGCAAGTCTGTTGCCACAGAGTTTACCCGTCTGCTTGAGAAAAACTGCAAGCTGCAAACTTACGCGGGCTAACTGTTGTTCACGTAGCACAATATTAATGATTGCGCTCAGGGCAGTACGCACCGCCCTGTGAGCTGTAAAGCACACACTGAAAGTCTGCACTCCGTAAGTCTCTAACTTGTCCCGTTGATTGGTCTGTTGCTGCTGTTCTCTAGACATACATACACGGCCAAAGTAGGTGCGAACGTCACAGTTGTGATTCCGGTCTTGGCGGTCGTATTTCGGTGCAGTCGGAATGGAAGCGGTTCATGCACTGTCCGACGTCATTATACGTAATTGATTTGATTGATTGATATATGGGGTTTAACGTCCCAAAACCACCATATGATTGTGAGAGACGCCATAGTGGAGGGCTCCGGAAATTTCGACCACCTGGGGTTCTTTAACGTGCACCCAAATCTGAGTACAAGGGCCTGCAACATTTCCGCCTCCATCGGAAATGCAGCCGCCGCCACCGGGATCCGAACCCGCGACCTGCGGGTCAGCATTCGAGTACCTTAGCCACTAGACCTCCACGGCGGGGCGTTATGGTACGTAAGGGACAGTGGATGGTGGAAATTTCCAGAGCCCCCACCACGGCGTACTTCACAATCATGGCGTGGTTTTGGGACTGAAAACCCCGCAAATTATTAATAATAGTCACCCAAGTGTACTCTGTAGAACACAAGTTTTGAGATTTTTTAAAATTTTATTTGCAGCGGGCGAATAATTGTACGATCAAGGCCATAGACATTTACAGGGTACTCCATTAGGGGCACGGGTAAGCTTCACTACCAAACTCAGCTCGTAGAGCCAAAAACATAATACTCTCTTCGCAATGGACATATGATAAAAAAAATGAAGATACAACGTGCCTCTCACAAAGACCTGCCATTGATCGGCTGGCTTAGCCAAGCAAAGGCGAAAAGTAAACTATTGTTTTAATGTAGCTTTAGGGGTCCTTGTAGTCATTAACCACCCTCCCCTTTCTCATGAAATGATCCAGCACTTGTCTGCACCCCCGAACTGAAAATCTTGCCGACGCCCATGGTGAGGCCCAGATTCAGTGTTGTTAAGTGTAATTAGCTTCTATATTGCGCAGAAGATGAAATACAGGTTGGGATATTTCCTACTCACACAGCTTGTCAGAAGCGTCTGTCCTGAGCAGCTCAGGGAACAAGAATCTGTACACTGGTGAACCTGATGGTCAACGACGAGTTTTCCTTCTCCGCGTTGCCCGTGAAACTGACCGGACAGTTAACTAGATTGGCGGTTTAACACTATCTACTATTTGCGAGAAATCGCCTTTCTGACAAGAACGGGAGGGGGAAGGCAGTTGTGAAGGGTCGCTTCCGAATAGCTGTTTAAAACGATAACTGGTGCCTCTGGTAAACAAGTAATCAGCAGATTCAGGACGAGGGTTTCTATATCACCGTATTTTTGACTTGCCGAGCAGCAGCGCCTGTTGATATCACAGCTCCGGTCAAAGGTCATGCTCCACTGATGTGTTTTTCACACCCTGACCTTTTTCGCTCTGCCCTTCAGTAAACTAACAGCAGGCAGAAAGTTGTGATTACTCACAAAAATTTTGCTATACTAACATGCCGATATCTTTCAAAAAGGTGATCTTGGTTGTAGAATTTGATTAATATTAAAAATCATTGTACGGCTGGGAAATCGCAGATTCAGAGTATCGGCTTACGCCCAATCTAAGCGGGATGTTTCGACTTTTGAGAATGCTCTCCTTGGATCACAGCGTGAAATTGTATGACAGCAAGAACTTTTTCATCAGGATAGTCAATTTATTTGCAACATGACTATATAGAAATCGAAAAACCGATAATACTGGAACAATATACCCAGGTCGAAGCGTGGAACGAGGAAAGACAGAACACAGTAAAAAACACACATACAGGCGCTAAATGGAAACTAAAGTTTAATGGAGAGAAAAACGCGTGAGTGTGTTCTTTACAGTGTCCAGTTTTGCTTCGCGCCGCGATTCGCCATGAATATATACTACCCCGCCCAGTACTCTACGTTACCTTAAAGTAACATGCCACAGTTTTTATTTGCCAAAACCATATCTCAATGAAGCATGCCTTAGTTTACGTTTTATATTTGATTGATTATAATTTTCTGCTTAATTATGCAAAACTAGTTAATTAAGTTTGTCTAATTATTATATCACATGAATTACTATAGCGTGCACCTATATGAAAGTGCCAGGGTGTTCTTGTATTTTGCGCCTATCAAAATGTGGCTCTCATGAGAGAGAATCGAAATCACACCCTCACGTCTAAGCACAGAGACGTCATAGACAGAACGTTGGCGCGCGGTATAACATTAGCATATACAGACGGCTGAGAGTCAAAAGTTGGTCTTCTAAATAATCCGCCACTGTCGTTTACATATAGACCCGAATGTTCCAAGCTATAGCTCCACGTTTAGAGTTTTCTCCCAGCCACATCCGGCCTGATTTAGATTGGGTGGGTCAAAAAAGGCCCATGCAACCCAGTCTAGATTCCCTCTTTGCAGCGATGTTTATAATTAGCTCGTAGTTACGACACATGAACCCTTCCCCCCCCCCCCGCCATTTTTTATGAAAGACATTCGATGATCTATACTGTGCAGTAGCGGAGAATATACGTTGTGCTTTAAATAGCTGTTGCTGAGGTCTCACGTTATGTGCAGTGGTTACGCAAAAGCTAACGCGGAGTCCTGCAGAGTATATACAGCAACGCCTAATAATTAGGCGCCGAGTTCAGAATGATTGCCTTTCATAGCAGCGCTTTGCGATTAGTCAGCCCGCTTGGCAATAGAAATCCGCTTCAGGATTCAGTGAAATCTTTTCACGAACACAGAGGAAAAGTGAGTAACAATTCTTGGGGTGTTGTGAGCCTAAACCACGTTATGGTTATGTATCACGTGGTAGCAGAGGACTGAAACTTTGGACCATTACGTGTTCTTTACCGTGCATCGCACAGTGTGCACGGGCCTCCAGCACTTCGTGTCCATCGTAAGTGAGACCATCGCAACCGGGATCAATGCGGCGTCTTTCGGGTCAGTAGCCGAGCTGCACCCGAGAAAGAGAGCTCAGCTAAGAAAAGAGATAGGTTAACCTAGTGCAAGAAGCCGGTTCACTGCCCCAGTTATGAAAGCGGGAACACCGTTGATTGATATGTGGGGTTTAACGTCCCAAAACCACTATATGATTATGAGAGACGCAGCGGGAACACCGTAAGTTGCCTTTTGTGTGTGCGACCACACATCATGGTTTTTGCATAGTAAACCAGTATAGTTGTCGTCACTCTTTGAAAGATCTAGGCAACTTTTCAGAGAAGGCTAGATAAGCGCTTCCATAATCCTATTCGGGCGCACTTCCGAGACAACGACGTTAGCCTTTTTGACGTAAGCCGTTGACTATTTCATCTCTCCTGTGAAAAGGTCTATAGACTTGTTCAGAGGAGACGCGAAACACTCGATGAAGAGCACTACAAAAACACTATGAAAAGGTCTACAGATCTTGTTATAGGAGAGACAAAACCTTATGGCTGACCTGTAAGGGCGTTTTTTTTTCTCTTTCTTTCTGTGGCAAAGTCAACAGATATTTCCATACAAAAAACAAGACGAACGTCCTTTCTTGCCCATATAGCACGGGAGTACAAGTGTTAACATTAATGACACGGCGGTTCATTTCTGGGGCGCTATGCAAGATTGCCTGACCTTGGCGATACTCACTCGGGATAAGCAGGGGATCTTTCTGAGTTCTGGTGACACCTCATTTCGAATAAGCCAACAGTACGAAAAAGCACAATCCCCCCCCCCCCCCCCCTTCGCGCTGCGTATCATTGGCTACGATGGGAGCCGGCATCGCGTCAAGGACGGTCGACAAAGTTAGGCAGCGTTTCGAAACCAGAGGCATCTTGTTTCATTTGTTGGTCGTTTCGCTGAGCGCAGAAGGATTGATTGATTGATTGATTGATCGATATGTGGGGTTTAACGTCCCAAAACCACCTTATGATTATGAAAGATGCCATTGTGGAGGGCTCCGGAAATTTCGACCATCTGGGGCATAGAGTTTCTCAATATATAGTGGGAACTCTGGCGCTAGTGTCTATGGGAGCTGCAACACGCGGCGCTTCAGCGAGCATGGGAATGATGGGTAGTACACACATTTGTCTAATTTTCGTACTTCTGGCCAGCTTCTGGCTCCGTCTGTATCCATGAGGCTTGAAGGTGTTTTTTCAAGAAAACATAAATTAGCAAATGTTCACCGTTCGCGCTTCACAACCTTATTTTTTTAGGCTTACCATTTCGAATCAAGTCACTAAGCGGAAAAGGGTTTGTTTTTTCTTTCAAAACAAAACTGAAACACAGCAATAAACAAAGCCGCAAGTACGATTCGCCGCCCGCAAGTACAAATACTAGGAAAATGTGTGTACTACCCTTCATTTCCATGGTCGCTGAACGATCGCAGCGCCAGAGTGCCCTCTAGTTAATTTTGGGAAACTCTATGATCTGGGGTTCTTTGACGTGCACCCAATCTGAGCACACGGGCCTATAACATTTCCGCCTCCATCAGAAATGCAGCCGCCGCAGCCAGGATTCGATTCCTCGACCTGCGGGTCAGCAGCCAAGTCACTAGACCGCGGCGGGGCTGAGTGCAGAAGGGGAAGTGCACCGATGCAATAATAGTGTCAGACGCATTTCGTTGTGATATTTCTGAAAAGCCCGGGGTGTTTATTTGAAGCCTTTAATGCCTGAACTAAATCTGTTTTAAAAGAATCGTATCGTGACCTCTGAGATTGGTTCCGTCCGAGCGTAAGACATCACGAGTACAGCTGAACCCAGGGCCACGTGTTGATCATGATGGTCGGCCTGAACATTCTATCACGCCCATAGTGAACTCTAATCGCACTACTCAGCTGGTGCGCGCCTGCTCCGTCGTCTTTATCGTCTGCTAGCGCCCCAGCACCTGCGTCCAATTAATTAGCTATTTACTTGGCAATATATTTGGCTATTGTTAGGCCAGGACATCTCATGATCAAGCTAATTACGCCAAGTCGTGGTAAACCCGAGGTAATTACGCCACATCTTAAGAAGACTATGCTAATGAAGCCACGTGAAGCTAGGACCGGACTAACTGTGTGTTTAGAAAAAAACCTGGCTAACTAAAGCATGCTAGTTGATGAGCTAACTCAATCATGCTAAGCAATACGACGTTAATCATGAGCACGCTAAGTTAAGCCATGCTAACTAGCCCTTACTAATACAATGATGATTAGGATCGTGGTAATCAGTATTACATTTAATAGCTTCATACTGATCATGACTTTTTTATTGCGCCCGAGATAATTACTTTTTAATTGAAACCTAATAATGAAGACAAAACAGCTCATTGTAATGGTCATTAAGCCTCAATCAATTAGTACAATCAAAATCAAGGCAGAGCTGGTTCGGTCTTCACCTCGAAGCCGACATAGCACATGAGTAGACGACCGACTTTAAAAGCTAGAACAACCTTGGTTATCACAACCTCTCCTATGGCTTGATCCTTGCACAAATAGTGGAACCCGATCAATATATTTATTATGTAAAGAAGCTGCTGCTTGGCGTCTACTGCATGAAAAGCTAGACAGTCACTAGTAAACTGGGGCCTTCCCATAATCAACGAGTTTTATCCGGGTTCACGTGTCAATCAGTTTTACAGACGCCCGTGGCGAAGGTCGAGTACGCCCAGCACGTTTGCTCTTGCCCAGGAGTATTGATCACGCCGAGCGGCACGATCAATCTATCAGTTTTATCACGCAGAATATGCACACACGCGCGTAGAAGTAGAAGCGATATCACCACGTGGCTACGATGTTTCGCATTCAATTTCACCGCGCTCACGAAGCATACAATCACAGCCACGTCGCCACCATGATGCGAGCGCCCCTGGTGACCTCCTGTCCCTATATTTATCGGCATTTGATAGAAGCGAAACAAGCAGCACGAAAGCGCTGCGGTGTGCACCCCTGCTCCCTTAGAGAGTGGAAATTTCCACGGTGCAGGTGGAACTTAATAACGTGCCCGAAAGACGACAAACACCCAAGAACACGCCGGGGGGGGGGGGAGGTGCGCGTTGAGTTGGAAAAAGCGCGACAATCTTTCGTGACGTCACTGCACTGTTAAAATGTTGACTGAGTGGCGGTGCTGACGTGCTCGCACACAACGTTTTTTAGGGGTGAAGCTTCTTACAGCGGCACTTGTTCGTCCCTCGTAGGTGTTGTAGTGTGTAACAAGTATAACATTTTGACCTCCAAAGTGGTGCCCGTTAGAGATTTCTTCTGTGCGTTGTTGAACAATAAGAGATAGTGCTTAATGTACATGCCAATGGCTGTTAAAGGAGAATGAGAGACAGGAGCATTCAGCTTTTAGTTAACGTGCACGCTGCAATCCCCGTTAGCAGCCATTGGCATGTACATTGAGCACTACCTGACAAGAAATGGTTGCTACGTTATACTCGTTGGATGTAAACTCCTTATTTTTAGGTAGGTTTAGCGAGCCTTGGGCCGCAGTGCCATGATACAGTGTCGCTTGCCACTGTTTAAAAGTTGACTGAGTGGCGGCGCTGACGTGTTCGCACGCAACGTTTTTCTGATAACCACCGCTGTAGTGAACTATAACCACCGCAAATGTCTCAAATGCGTTTCCAACGCCACGTGCGTTCCTGTAGTCATTTCTTTTTCAACGCTGCTATCACACTGCGCACTGTCTTCATGCCATGGCCACTGCACGGCGAGCTCGAAGCTAACTCCTTGGGTTGAACTGGTTTCTAGTTCACCCGAGAAGCTCGGGCCATCCTGCATAGCACCCCTGGCTGGTCACGCCTATTTACAAACGCCAGGAAGGGTTTGTTCCGGCCCCTATAAGAGTCCTCCGTTCCATAGACGCATGGTCTTCATGTAGGCTGTAGTCTAGAAAACGCGATATATAAGCAAAGTAGCTGACGTTAACACGTTCGTTAACGCAACGACTGGGCGTGGCCTACGCTCCAGGGTATCGGCGTTCCTCGCCGAGCGGGTGCAGATAATTCTGGGCGCGCCATTGTTTAAAACAAAAACAAAAAAATGAACTGCTCGAGGCGGTATTTAGCCTTTCTTTGTCTGCACCCCGTAGAGCGTTGTGAAATAGCGGGGGACCCTTTTAAAAAGCGCCTGTCAGCTTTGGGTGTGGTGCCGCTCACGCCTGTCTGCACAGTTACAGCGTGGGCAGACACATCCCGGCAAGGCCACTCGTCAAATAGCAGCGCGAGCTGCGATAGGAAGAAATTACTCAAGCCGTACCCTCGGATTAATGTTGAAGACGTGACAGGCTGGGTACATTTAGAGGCGACCATCGCCGAGATCAAATTAATGCATTTGTGATTTCAGTCATGGCTCATTTGCAATGCCATACTTCGAAAACAGTTACTTCACTTCGTCGCACAATCTTCACCGAAATGATTTTAAGAGCTCCTACAGTACCTGTTGCTAAGTCGCTAAATTGATAAGAAGCCTCAACAAAAAATGCATGTACTAATAGTTCTGAAATCGGGTAACTTGAAGGCCCCCAAACATCGCGGTGAAGAAGGTTGTCTCGAGGACCGAATAAGTAACAGTACAGTGACAGATATTTGCTAATATACAGAAGTCTCGCAATAAAATAAAACCTAGTATTATAAAAGGACGTCACTAAGGGACTAACACTTTGTAGCTTTTTGATGACGTATGTGCAGTCTCATTTTCTTTGAAGTCTAATTACCTGCTATGTTGTGGAACACTAGTCAAAGGGTTTATTTTTCACAGAATATATGCCTATGAAAAAGTATGCACTATTATTACGGACGCACTGGCAACGGTCATACCTTTTCATTAATGAAAAAAGATGACTTCGCGAGCAATTAAGGTTTACACGACTGCAAGAAACAAATCAGCAAGGTGTTCTTGCAGGCATTGTCAGTGATGCACACTTGGGCGTTAGCATCAGTCTGTAGAACACGCCGGTAGTATGCCAGCATGGCAAGTGCGCGCACCGGCAATGTCAAAGACTGGGTGCCTTATATTTCCATCAATTATATTGTATATAGGTCTGCGGCTGCATTTCAGATGGAGGCGGAAACGTTGTAGGTCCGTGTACTCAGATTTGGGTGCACGTTAAAGAACCCCAGTTGGTCGAAATTTCCGGAGCCCTCCACTACGGCGTCTCTAATAATCAAATGGTGGTTTTGGGACGTTAAACCCCACAAATCAATCATGTCTCAAAAGAAGTACTCTAAACCGAAACCTTGAATGCGTAAATGTATACGTATATATGTCACAGTCATCACTCGCAGCGCTCATGTTTCCATCAAATCTAATGCCCGACAGGTTTCCCTTTTTGTGGGAGCTGTTATATATTAGTAAAACTGTGTATTACATACGTGTGTAATCTAGTCACGACTGAACGATAAACAACAAGTGGACAGCCTCCCTTGAAGCCCCCTATTCACAAAACTCTTCGACGCTAAAAACTGTATTAGGAGACTATTTCACCCAACTATGATGATTCGTGGAGCCGGCTTGCCAATGGGAAAAAAATAAGTTTCTTGAATTCTGTCACAGGAGAGTTGAGTGAGAGATAGGAACAGGTCCCCGTTCTGTTTGCTATAGCTATGCGCGTGACAGGTAGTGAGGCGACGTCGGAATGCACCTGGATACAAGTCGATACAGGTTCACGAATTTACTCGATCGTGCAACCTCGCAACTCACGGCGCGCAACACCGACACCGAAAGAAGGATTAGAGCAAGTCGAGAAAAGGATTTCAAACGTGAATACTCACAGCTTCGTGTCGCGATGACACCGGAGAGAACAGGGGAACGAGTACGGCGAAATAGGCAGGCGAGCCGGCACTCGCACAAACACAAAAACACACACACGCAGGTGAGAGTTGGCGAGAGGGGAGAAAGTCACAGTGGCGGGCCGAGCGAGCAAAACAGGCGGCTCACGAGTGTATTCACGAAAACAATGAAATCAAGAGAAAAGGAGCACTGCAATCTCGAGTCCCTCAAGACGTCGTCGACTGTGGAAGGTGGACCGGCTGGCGGCGTTGTTGCGAGTACAGACGCACAGTTACAAACATGACCCACAAACAAGCCGAGAGCGAAGTGGTGTGTGGCCCGAGCGCGCGCGTAGCAAAGAGTGCTTGCTGTCCGACTCACCGTTGGTCGGCCGGGCGTGAGCGGAAAGAAAGCAAGGAAGATGAGAGTGGAAAAGCGGGAGAGAGGAATAACGGGCCGGAAGAGCTGAAAGAACAAAGAGGAGTGAAGGAGAGAGAGAGAGAGAGAGGGCAACCACGGGTGAAGGAAGCGAACAACTTTCACGGGACGTGACGGGCCATTTGCGTCGAGTAGCGGTTTCTCCTCGTATGGTAACAGAGAAAGCAGGCAGGCTCCTAAAACTTCCGTCGTTTTATCCCGATCGACGGAAGTTTCGAAAAAACTTCCCGCGGGGACTGGAGTTATAGACCAACCCGACTACCCTTCCCTCTCCGAACGTCATCTCTCTACTACCCTTTACAAGCGGGACCCACCTGCCGCACGTGCGGGCTCACATTGTCTGAGCTGGCCTCTTGACGTCACGCCGTCCGTTCTGGGAAAGGGGAAATGTGGAGATGATTGCCTCTCGAATGCCTTGAACCGGACTGCCACGCTGGCGAAGTGTGCCGGTGGGCGCACGGACCGTAACGAAAGTGAAACGATTAATTATAAGCGAGTGCGTTGTTCGACGACTGTAGTGGCCCGTGCGTTCTGAAAGAACTGCTGATTAGATACAAAGAAACAGGTCCGCTTGAGTGGACACTTTAAGAAACCCGTTTATTGAGCTAAAAAAGCGTGAACTGCTCACAGACCCAAGAAAGGACATGTCAGCATGGCACTCTATGTGTATGTATCTACCATCGCGATCATTGTGACTAACAACACGGGAGCGTGGGGCACGCAAGCGCCAGTAATTGTGAATGGCTTCCTCAGCGTATTCAAAGCCATGTTTTTTAAAGGCGATAGTCTTTCTTGGGGACTTTTAACGCAAAAAATTTGGTCTGCCTGTTTGTCCAACCTGAACGATACTTTACAAGGCACCAGAGTTACAAGACGATACCCCAAACGACCGATCCCATCTGCAGCGCCCCCCCCCCCCCCCCAAATGCTGCTCATACTTGTGCGTTCATACTTGTTTCAGCGTTTTCAGCAAGTTTCTGTTTTGCAACTTGTTTCTGTTTTCAGCAAGATTCAGCGTTCATACTTGTGCGATTGTCAATTAAAAAGCAATTATTGCCCATATCTGAGGCACCGTAACAACACGTATATATTCTGTATGTGCGTATTTTACTAGAAAACGCATACATAAGTAATTTTAAGGACCATCGCGTTTATCACGCTCCGCTGAAAATGCAACGCTTGCACGAAAAAGCGAGTGTTCTCAACGCTTTGCTAAGACGACACGGTGGTGGCACCTATCCATCGTTTTGCGTTCTACACCTTATCACTCTGAGACGGGCAAGCGCGCCCGTCTCCGAGCCACGCGCTTCGTTTTCCAAGAAAACTGCAGATAGCGCTCTTGTCTGATGTGTGACGTGGCTTGATGCGCTCGTTCGACTCCGCCGCACGCTCGAGGCACTCTAACACAGTGCCTCCAGAGTACCATTTACCGATTTCTTGCGGGGAACATCAAATAAATGTTTTGTTCACTCCTTCCACACGCAAGACTATCATCTGTCGACGACATTTGCAGATTAACATGCAGATACGGGGCCAATTTTTTGTCTATTTCGTTGCATCGATGGATAAGAAAACAGCATTCAGCCGTGAAATGAAGGAATAGTGGGAACCACGAGTGATCTCGGAGTTGGTGAGAGCGCCCGTTCCCGTTTTATATGTCATACGAAAAGTGACTTTAAACGCGCGTGAATCACGCTTACTTTTTGTAGTAAGCAACTTAAGCATCCAAACTACCAATCATTTTGTCAACTGCGCACTTATGAACTGGAAGAAATATTGCAAAGACAGCGAAAACACAGGATGAAGGCAGGTAACACCAGGGCATGTCTTGTGTTAGCGGTGTTTTATTAATATGGAGCTTTAGAATACCGTTTGCAAGCGCTGCGTGCGCTGCGGGCGCCATATGAGCTTTAGAATAGCGTTTGCTCTGCTGCGATCCGCAACGCACGATCGCAGCGACACCGTAGCCTCGAAACCAGCGCTTGCGGGCCACACGCGGGCCGCCATCACCGCCCATAGCCTCAAAACCAGCGCTTGCAGGCCAAATAGGGGCCACTATTACCGCACGCAATTCCGGATTTTTAGCGTGTGGTCCGCGAACGCCGACCCGCGTTACGACGCATGCGCAGTGGCAGCGACCTCACTGCAAGGGCTCGCGGTGCGCTATTCTAAAACTCCCTGTTTTTGTTTCTATGCAACCACCCACTTTCACCGCTTCTCCTGTTGAGAATCACTTGCTACATGCACGGTCTTAGAAAGGGTTCAATTTTACCGTTCTCGACTTCAAGCACCCAAATTGGTTTTACCATAATGACATCACAGAGGAACTTAATTGTCTTACGTATTTACACGTATTTTGGTAGAGATTTCCGAAGTCCTCCACTACGGCGTCTCTTATAATTATGTGGTGGTTTTGCGATGTTAAACCACTCATATCAATCGATCAATCAATCACCACACATTTTTTTCTTTCCCGTGCTGAATGACACTTAGTAGACGTTCCCTCAAGTTACATATGCATGTTGACAATGTTACATCAATCTTAGACCGATTGACGCATAGGTAAATAGCAGCAACACAAAGACGTCGTCAAAAAGAAGCACACCGTCGATTTCTGATGCGACGCAGCGAAAGTGCCAGTTTCGAAACAGCGTCGCACGGTCATCATTCACTTGCCCTAGTTTTTTTTCCTCTTGGTGAACTAAACCCACTTGAAATGCGTGAAGAGTTAAACAACTCGAATGTATTACTCAACTGGGACGTTGTAAGGGTGCTTATATACGTGCGCCAACTTTGAGTATATACGTCCGCATCGGTGGTAAAGTGCCTATACAGTATTCGGCTGCTAAATTTGAAAGTCGCGGGTTCCATCGCCACCGCTTTGGCCCTGTGTGTTTCATCACAGTCATTTTTTCTTCGCGTGTAGGGATAGTATCTGCGTCTTTTACCATATGTGGAAAATTTGATTTCGTAATAAGTAATTGTTGGAGTTTCACGTTTATGAGACGCAGTGTAATGCGAGGCTCCCTATTGATTTGTACCACATGCGCTTTTTGTTACGGTGCCACTTAGTCTAAACATATGGGGCTGTAGTATTTCGACAAAATTTAAGTTGAGTTTTGTTGTCAAATTATGACGTAGTTAAACCCACAACATAAACACACAATAGGCTCCATAATGTCATTCAATACACGACACATGCAATAATCAATATTCCACAGCGCTCACGTGTCTCGTGTGTTTTCTACATCACACGTTCTGTGTATATACGTTGTGACTGTATACCTCTAGCATTTTGCCTACATCGGAATGCAGCCGTCGTGATGGCCTTCGGGTGAGCATGCAGTAAAGCACCATCGGCATAATCACAGAACTACGAAAGCGCTATTCACACAAGCGCCAACAGGCTGCGCAGAGATCTCCGCTTCAGACCAGTTAGCACTTTCATCAGCTTTTTACGACAGCTCTTCAGACAGGCGAAATTATTCGTACGTTTTAATGCCAACAGACGCACACCCCTTTAGTACTGTTATGCGTGCTCAGCATTAAGCGCGCTGTATACGTTGAAAACGTTGTTCGCTTGCCAAGTAAACGTCCTTGAACGTCTGATATTCTGTCGGCTAAGATCCGTTGCAACCGCTACTGTGATTTTTTTTCTTGTGAAGTTGAATGCCGTATAGACTGGGTAGTGAGAAATATGTGCCAGGAGCAATACTCCTCTACTTTCGCACATAGCCTATAAGAAATGTGGAAAGAGAGTAAGCGTTTTTATCAGCTCGTGGTTATCTGAGGGTGCTTGTTTGGGTCGCGAGAAACTTCTTATGTTCAGCGTACACCGTGGATAATTATGTGCGGGGACAACTTAATTTTTTACTTTTTCGCCTATCATGACGAAATAAGTGCAACTTGTATGTAGGCTTAGAAAGAACACAGGGTGGAGCGCTTACCAGCTAATGAAAGTTTTTATTTGGGAAAGAGAGTTCTGAAATAAGCCTCACCAGAGTACACGTCACCTCAAACTATCCTTATTATAAAACAACAGTGCTAGTTCGTGAAAGATAGCAATTATAAACGTTTCAAGCCAGCGGGGAAGCTTGTGTTAAACCACTGAACTATCAGAAAAACACCGAGCCTTGTTATATAAAGGAAAAAGCAAATTCAGTCTTCGTATAAGTTAAGTTTGTGTCATCATGCACGTTTAACAGCATGTCTAATTGTCAGTTATCCTTATTCATGACCTCCTTTTCACGGCTTTCATGAAATCTGTGACAGCAATAACAGGTAGCATGAATCATGCCATCTGGGTAGATATCGCCGCCACATCATCGCACTCGATATGTTTTGGCCCGCAAATTTGTTGAGCTAGGTCAAATGTGTTATTTGAATATAACTGAGTACTTCACCATTTCTCAATTATATATTGTGGTAATGTATGTTGCTAGCCTTTAAGATAGGCGTATATTAAAGCCAACATTTATTTATGGCACAATAGGAATACACACTCGTCCAAGTGGTTACAAAAAAAAATCCTTTTCTGTCGGATTCCATTCAAAAGTTATGACCTTTTTTGGGGATCTGCCCTCAAACGGAAATTCATCATGTCAGGAGCTCTTAAATCCTACTCTTGAAACATAACATTAGTATTTTATTTGTAACTTCCAACTTCAAACAAATTCAGCTTCTGCAATGAAACGTTCTACGCCTTCTTGCTAATGGATGGACCAGTGAATTGAAATTGAATAGTTGAAAAAGAGAAGTTTTTATGCAATAAAATTTCAATTGAATTGCGGCCTTCCAAAATGACACTTTTTGTTTGATTTTGGTAATTAATTAGTTTACATTGATGACCTGGCAAAGATGGTGGTTTTTTGCACATGCTACACACATGCGCAGCTAAAATATTACCAAGCGATTCCGTTTCCTTAGCTTGAATTGGTGGTCGTGCCTTTTCGCGGGATAGGCGAATTCCGGCTTATTTATGTAATAATATTATAACTATTCTCAAGTTTGTTCTTACTGAGCTCATCTGAAATGGCTTTGTAAACTGACCCTACTAGTCGGACACAAAGCATTCACTTTTGGATCAGAAACTAAAAAAAGATGTCTAAATTGGCAGCAAGAGACCTTAGACTTGTGCTTGCTCATGCGTGCAATGACGTTTTTGCAACGGCAAATGCTAGCAGCTTTTAATCCCCTCACCCCTTCCCCCAGTGCAGGGTAGCAAACCGGACGTGCGTCTGGTTGACCTCCCTGCCTTTCATTTCTTCCCTTCCTCCTCCCTCCTCCTCCTCCCCCTAGCAGCTATGTGTTGCGCAAGGAAAGAGAGAGTAGGGACTTACATTATCTGTAAAAAAATTACACCACTAATGTGCGAATTTTAAATCATCCTTGTACTTCTACTTCAGTGCAGCGGAGAAAAAAGAAAAGTATCTTTTAGTCAACCTCTCCTCCCTTCTGGTATTTCGTTGGTTCTGTTACATGGTGTAAAACCGTCGAGTAATCAAGGCTGGGTATAGTTTACGCTTCAAGGAGTGTAAAATCCCGTGGGTGTACTTTCGAAAACCGGTCACTTACTCCGACCGACTCATACCGACAACGAGTACAGCGCAGCCAGAGTTGGCATGACGACGACAAGGTTTGTACTCGTCGCCGCGTGAATGTGTCACGTCCGGCTGCTCCTCGCACCGTCGCCGCCGGGCTCTGACAGGATAGTGCCCATATCAAACGCACCGGGTCGCGACGATCGGATGCGCCCGAGGCACGCGTGCTCAGCGGAGTGTGCACGGTGTGCCGCACGGTCGGCCGATGACACAGATGCGTAATGATTGCGGTAACCTGTGCGCGACTCCGGCCGCTTTTCCATCGCCTCCCGGAGCATCAGTGCGAACGCGTTCTTGGAAAGGTCGTCGGTGAAATGGCCTGCGTTTCATCCTCGCCCGCATTATGCAATGTATGCAGGAAGCTTCGTGGATATGACGCGCCATCAGCAAGGACCGGTTCCGCGTAGCGTTTGCCGAAGTGCGGGTGCGTGAGTTTCACTCCCCGCGTTCGGGAAGTTCGTCTGAAGTGCTAAGTAAGCTGCCAGCTGAGGCAAGCCTGTCCTGTGACGAAAAGTGAAAAGCGTCCTTCGGGCGTCGGTGTTTTCTTAGCCGAGAAACCTAACGCCTGGTAAACCTCGTCAGTTCGCGTAAGAGGTGTCGTACTCGATTGGGGCACATCTGCAGTCCGATGCAGCATTACAAATCGGCGGTATTTTCGGTTCAAAAGCGAATGCACAGAAGCCAGCACCAATGACTGTGGACTCCACACTGACGATCATGAATCCAATGGCTGGTGACATTGGCTAACGAAAACACTACCTAGTGCATGAGCGGCACTACTTGTTTAGTCGCCGAGGCGATAGATTGCCGCGCTTAGGTAATCGGTGGAGAGCTCGACAAATCTCATAAGTTGCATCCGGCTATAGGCACTATATATGCTATAGGTACTATATATACTAGATACTATACGCACTATATATGCTAGGTACTATAGATACAATAGGTACTATATGCAGTTAGTAATGTCATCACGAACAACTGTGCAGCGATTGTCGCCGTAATTATGAAAAGTCCAAGAGCTGTGTCTGACCGGCAGTATTTGAGAAAAAGAGGAACACGATAAGTGCCATGGGGTCAGCTACTAGAAAGACCTGACAATAGCGTGCAGGAAGCCATCGTCTCCTGGGCCGAAGGAGAAACTTCCCGTGTTTCTGTTTCAGTTTCAGTTTATTGAGCGTAATTGATTGGGGGGGGGGGGGGTTACATATAAGGAGAGGTATACAGAAAGAGGTCCCTTAGTGTAACAGTGCAATGAGACCTTTGTTATAAAATACACAAAAAAAGAAAAGCAGGAGCAGGATAGCGTAAAAGAAGCGTGATATGCATACAAAATAATAAAAGAGGCATAATGGCCTGCAATAACATAGAGAACATTTGACAATGAAATACACAGAAAAGTGAAATGAAAAAAATGAAGCTAATACACTGCGAACGAAGCAATAAACATTTATGAATATTTCAGGAGAAAAAGAAAGTAATGGAAATGGATAAAAAAGACATGAAAATGTATGACAAAAAAAAGGCAACGAGAGTTATAACTATACATAAGTCAGCAGTGTAAAGAAGGATTCATGTAAAGGCGAACTAAATGTTTAGAGACATTTAATGAGGGAAGGTTTTAGTCTCTAAAGGCAGAATGTTCCATACCTGATGGTGGAGAAGCTCACTGTTTTTAGTTCGTAATTCATACGCGCCTTGGCCAATAAGATTTTGTTTTGAAAGGAGAAACGTGTACTACTAGAGGAAGTTGTAATTTTATCGCCTACAACACACAAACAATCAGGATTATGTACCAGGCGGTACGCAATTACAGTTAAGTTAAAAAGGATCATATTTGCAAGAGGAAGAGTATTTAGTGAAGAAAATAGTGTAACTGAATAAGCATGACAATCACTTTGCGTTATTATGCGGAGAGCCTGTTTTTGAATATGCGCTAATGCGCTTACGTAAGTTTTATACGTGAGTCCCCAAGACTCAATACAGTAGTTGAAATGAGTATGAAAGAAGGCAAAATAGAGAGTAGATAGCGTAGGAAGTGTAGAATATTGGCGGGCTCTGAGCAGAGCACGAATACCACAGGCGGTTTTTTTTATTGAATTAATATGATGGTTGAAGTTCAAAAAAATAAACAATCAAGTTCTACACCGAGGGTCTCATTAAGATCAAGACATAGAATCTCAGTTCAAGTAGAGTTGTTGCGATCAACATGGTATTCTTTGTAGTGGTACACGTCATGTAAGGCCATCATATGAGCTTTAAGTTTTACTCAGTTGATTTGTGATGCGTCGTGAAGTAGCTTCACTACGTATATTTCACTGAGTGCGTGTAGCCAACTCAGCTTCGTTTGGATAACTATATTTTCGATGAATGCGCGTGTGGATGCTTACTATTTTTTTCTAATCCGATTCTTCAATCGCAGTGTTTTGTTTACCATCTTTCTTGCTTTTACTGTATTGTGGCGACTTGTGAAGACGAACGTCCTTTGATACTTATAGAAGGGCTCATAGCATATCACCGCATGAATGTAAGGCTTCCTCGAGCGAGAACACAATGCCTGGAAAGCTGTCAGAGCATGCACCTGAAACTTTGACAGAATAATTACACGACGTTTTAAGCTCTTAATGTCTTACACAGACCGTTTCACACCATAATGGGGATCAGACGCCATGCATATAAAGGCTGACGAGCCAAGCATCATTCTCATGGGGTGATTCAATACCCGAACAATATTGTCTTTGTTGATGAATATGCATACTCGAGTAATTGAACACATGAAAGTGATCTACAGTGTAAAAATGTACACGTTTTAAATAGGAATTTCCACATCTTTTGAAACACGAAATTTCGTCACAGCCTTTATCCTGTCATGGTGGCTTAGCTGTTATGGTGCGCCGCTGCTAAGCATAAAGTGGTAGGTTCGATTTCCCGGTTTGAGTGGTGAAAAAGGGGGAAATGTGAGAAAAGCATACATACTCTAGTGCACGTTGAAAAATCCCAGGTGGTCCAATTAATACGCAATCCTTCGTTTCGGTGAGCTTCAGTATGCCACATTTCTGGCGCGTAATACCGTTGAATTCAATCCTGACATTTGTTACATCGCTTTTACATTTGAGACATGCCCGTTGTACTCAAGGAGGTCGGGGCAAAAACATTGTTCGACTTAAGTGCTCCACCATATTTCTTTTTTCCTTTTTGCACGAAGGGCGTGCTGTGGCATTCAGGTGCGTACTAACGCGCGCCATTGCATAATAAGCGCGCTTAAAAGTCAGCGCAGGCGCCTGTGCCTTATCGCGGGCCCTGCTTCGTGCAGCGCGAATTGTTTCAGCTCGCAGAGAACGAGAAGCGTTACGTCACAATCGACCCATGGTGGCGCCGCACAGCTCCTCGCTGGCACCGCGCGAGGAGGAAACCAACGTGGCTCTTTTGTGTCCGCTTCGCTATGCGCCACGCATAAAGTCCGCAACGGAAAATTAGGAACAGAACCCTGGAGCAATACGAAAGAGCCGATTGTATTGCGTTTCGTACAACGTGGGAGTGATGTGAACGGGGTGAATAAATGAGCTACAGAAGGCGGGATCGCGCAGCACTACTGAGACAAACGAGCTCAGGGAACACGTGATAGCCACATGAAAGGAGGAGAGAGAGAGAGAGAGAGCGGTATGCTTTAGTACTTCAGTTCTGCAGGCGGAGTTCTTATGGTAGGCCAACCGAACAGCTGCGTGTCACCCTAGATCTATCTAATGGTGTCATCCATTGGCAGATTCAAAGCACTTCCGGTAATACTTTCTTCTGCTCCATGCGGGGCGAGTCTCTTCCATTGGCGGATTGAGAGTGCTTTATGTATGTTTTTTGGCAGATCTAAAGCTGCTCCGTCGCGAGATCCACTCCACGGAGCAACTTTTTCTACTCCGCGTAATTCAGCGAATTCGACTGGAACACGCGAGCGCCCCCTGCCTTGGGTGGTAACTTTGGGCGCGCATGGCTTCAGAGATTGCGGGCGCGCGGTGGGTCCACGCGCCCGCAATCTCAGAGGCCATGGGGCGCGCCGACAGGCGCCGGTAACATCAGTTGCTCCTCGCGTTGGAGCTCACGTTTTTGATAGCGTAGCGTGGCTATGCCCAGCGTGCCCACTCAAGCAAGTAGAGAGACGCGCACATCGCGTTCTATTCTGACCCTGCCGTTTGCTCCAGAGGGAGCACGTGTGTTCCATTGGTCGATTCCCTTCTGTTGCGCTCCGCCGGAGTGGTGTGCTCCGGAGCAGAGTTCGTCGGTCACCCCGAATCCGCCAATGGATGACGCCATACAACGAAACGTTTGGCGTGGTGCGGGGGTCAAACGGTTATGTTGCTCAACCGCTGACTTGAAAGTCGCGGGTTCGATGCTAGGACGCGGTGGTCGTATTTCGATGGAAAGCGAAATGCTAGAGCTAGGGTCCGTGCACTATGCGATGTCAGTGCGCGTCAGACAACATCAGATCGTCAAAATTTCCGAGACCCTCACTTCCCCTGCAACGTCCCCCGTAATTATACTGTGGGGTTGTGGCGTCACACCGCAAATATTTTTCATTATTAATTTTTAAGGAGCAACAGTAACTTCTCATACTTTCTTAATCAAGTTCGTTTTTGGCTTTGGAGGCTTTTATTAGCCATGCGGTTGCATAAATGCATGCCGGATTTCTGGGCAAAGAGACCGCGTAAGTTGCATGCCAAATTTATCGCTTCCATAATTAGCCACCCGCTGCATGTAGCCGCCGACTAATGCGAAGCGTGGGCTTGCATGAATTGTTTCGGCATAGGAAGAACGGCGAACGACGGTTACATCACGAAAGAAAACTTCCATGCATGCATTCTAGCGCTGCGGCGCCTTAAACGTTGGCGCCGGCCGGCGAGAAGACGTCGAGCTTTCGCGTTGGTACACGCAAAACCGAAGGTCGTCTCGCAATGACTCTTCGAAAGGAGGGAGGAGCAACTCGCTGCTGGGAAAGCACAGAAGCGCCAACGCCCTGCGTAGCGGCGGCTGCGGAGTGGAGGCGACCCAGATGCAGTTGCCACGTCGCCCTCGCGACGCCCGATCACAGATTATGCACGTAAAGCTATATAGCAACCCCCCGGTGCAACACGCCGAGAGCCACGTACCGTGGGTGTGAAAGAGCATCGCTGTTTTTCCATAAAGCAGGGCGTGTGTAGCGACGCCGTTCGATTGCTTTCGATCTCCGCTGAGCGATATGAAAAGTGGATGTGTGTTGTTCGGCCGCTTCGGAACGGAGAGTTCGAAAATGATTTCGGTAATGCGATCTTGCGAGGATACCTTTCATGAGTCGTGGGGCATAGCAACAACGCTGGAATGTTTTTTTATTCAGTGCTCCCTTTTCATTCATTGGAGGGAAGGAGGGTTTCATTGGAAATGAAGCATGTTCTTTCTTTCTTTCTTTCTTTCTTTCTTTCTTTCTTTCTTTCTTTCTTTCTTTCTTTCTTTCTTTCTTTTCTTTTCTTTCTTTCTTTCTTTTCTTCTTTCTTTCTTTCTTTCTTTCTTTCTTTCTTTCTTCTTCTTTACGTCTCTACTTTCCTGTCTATTTATTTATTGTGAATGGCGTAGTAATCCATAAAAAAAAACTAGCTCCAAAGATTTATGTATTTATTTAGTACATACTGCAGACCACGACGTGGTCCTTGCAGGACGGGCATACATAATTGTACACAAAACTAAAGCATACATATGTATATACATACACAAATAAACATACAAATCTATATTCATATACATACACATTTACACACACATACACACACATTATATATACACTATATATACACACACATATATACATAAATATATACACGTATACATACATACATACATACATACATATACATACATACATACTACATACATACATACATACATACATACATACACATATATATACACATATACACACACACATACACACATATATATATAAACACACTAATATATAAATGCCTATACAAACATATTCAAAAGAACTTGACAAAATTGTGATAGTATGCACATAAAAAAAGGTACAGAAAAGTACATGTCACCCATCGTCACAAGTTCTACGGTGCGGGCAGAGAATTCCATTCTGAAATGGTCCGTGGAAAAAAGGAAAACTTATATGTGTCTGTCCAAGCATAGGTAGGTGTTAATGCATCAGAGTGATGGTGCCGTGTTTGCCTTGTGGAAAGAGGGCTTACATGAAGCGAAGAGTTGAGGGTGAATTCGTGGTCAATTAGATTATGTAAAAAATACAAGCGGTACTTCTGTCTTCTTGATTCAAGAGAAGGAATCTCATTAGCCAACATTAGCTGTGATGGGGAGTCCGAACGTTTGTATTTAGAATAAATAAAACGAAGCCGATTTTATTTGTATTCTCTCAAGTTTGTTGATATGGAGCTTAGTATACGGGTCCCATGCTACGCAGGCATATTCTAGTTTTGGGCGGATATATGTTAGGTAGGCTGAGTAACTTAACGTTTGAAGGAGAATTTCTAAGTTTGTGTCGCAGGTAAGCTAGTTTGCGGAATACAGCAGAGCATGTGTTCTCTACATAAAGGTTCCAAGATAAATTGGCAGTGAAGGTTACGCCAAGGTATTTATAGCTATAAACTTGTTATAATAGGACAGACCCAATTTCGCACATGTGATCGAGGGGATTCTTTTTATGCGTTATGCGAAGGGAGACTGTTTTGTCGGTATCTGCAGCCATGCCCCATTTTTCGCACCACAAGGATATGTTATTCAAGCTGAAATCTAGTTCCTTCTGATCATCCACAGATTTAATTGTACGAAACAGGTGTAATTTTCCTTTTTTGCACAAATTAGCAAGAGCAGCGTATGTAACTTAATCTGTTCCTGGTGAACTTGTTCGTTTTACTGAAGACAGCACATATTGGAGCTCCTCTAGTGTGAAGCTGTCATCCAGATCTGATGAACTGATCGCAGAGAACTTTGTTACTACCGCCGAAGCTGATTCTGCTGAGGATTTATATTCGCCAGTTTGGGTGGTCTCTCCATTTCTCAGTATAAGATCGCAAAATTCTTCGGCAATCACACGTTCGCTAACTTCTCGAGACAGCGCTAAAGCCTGTAGTGTTTTCGAGTTGACTACTGGCTGTCGGAGGGCGCGTACCATGTTCCACAGTTGAGGCGCCGAGGTAAATGGAGAAAGTGAGGCACATAAATCTTGCCACCTTTTGGTTGAAAGCTTCTGCAGTTGGTTATGCATTGTAGAATGTAGTTTCTGTGCAACCTTGAAATCTTATAAATTACCCGACCTGCAATATCTTCTTTCAGATCGGCGTCGTATTGCCCGAAGCCTCGCATACTCAGCGTCAACACCTGAATACCCATCTGGAATGGGTACTGCACCAGTTGCTTTTGTTATGATATATTATAATATATTATAATATAATATGATATAATATAATATAATATAATATAATATAGTGTCTATAATAAAAGTTGGCAAGAAGAAAAAGTTCCGGAAAGTTGGAAAATATCAAAAATAGTACCGTTGCTAAAGGCAGGGAAGAGCCCTATGCAGCTGGACTCGTTTAGGCCGGTTAGTTTGACAAGTTGTTTTTCAAAAGTCATAGAAAAATTGATCAATGAACGAATTTTATGGTGGCAGGACATAAAAAAACTACTACCAGAAAGCATAGCCGGCTTCAGAAGAGGTAGATGCACAATGGACTGCATTCTGGATTTGGTCACAGATGTGGAAAACCAACGAACGCAAGGAAACATCACTGTCGCTGTATTCCTTGATGTCCACCGAGCATACGACACAGTGAGTCACGTTCACGTTCTGGAAGGCCTGGCGTTACAGGGATTCAAGGGCAAGATACTGCGTTGGATCGCAGACTTCCTGAAGCACCGGAAAATTTTTGTAGTTACGCAGGAGGGCCCAACGTCAGAACATGTCGTCAACCAAGGAGTGCCACAGGGCAGCGTGCTAAGCCCTACTCTTTTTAATGCAGTCATGGCGCAGCTCCCGTATAATCTTCCACCTAACATCAGATGTTCAGTATATGCTGATGATATAAGTATATGGACGTCTGGTCCATTGTTTTTGGATGTACAACAAACTCTATACGAAGAATTGGATTATGTAGACCGTTTTCTAAAAAAAAGAGGTATGGCACTGAGTCGGGCTAAAGCAGCCATACTTCCGTTTACATTAAAAAGACCTGGAAATTTCCAGATTATTCTGCAAAATCAGCCTATTCAAATGGTTAAAACTCATAAATTCTTGGGAGTAATTTTAGGCCGGAGACTAACATGGTCGCCTCATGTCCAGTCCCTGGAACAAAAAGTGAATCAGGCTATTCGAATTCTCCGGCATCTCTGCGGGGCCAAATGGGGTGGTACTACAGAGAGAGAGAGATAAATAGTGAGGGAAGGCAGGGAGGTTAACCAAGCTTGGCTCGGTTGGCTACCTTGCACTTGGGGTGGGGGAAAAGGAGAATAATAGAACAGAAAGAGATAGAAAAGAAGAGGAGTAACAAAGAGAACCATGAATAGTCAACTCGAGACTACCCAGCACGGTCTCGCACAGTTCTTTCACAAGCGGTCGTGAAGTCTGGTGGTCCTTTTAAAAAGTACAAGAGGGTTTTCGTGGCTTTGCGCGTATGGGAAGCTGTCGGCCAAGGTCCCAGGATCTTCTCTTCTGTAAGCGGCCGCGAATCCAGCTGACAGAGCTTGGCTTCCATAACACGTCGTTCGGTCTGGTATGCTGGGCAATGACATAGAGTGTGCTCAAGCGTTTCCTCGCAGGCGCAGATGTTGCATGCCGAAGTGCTCGCCATTCCAAGAAGACGAGAGTACGAATTCATAAATGCCACGCCCAACCTCATGCGACACAGTAAAGAGTTGTTATTAGCCCTACATGTTGCCTGGATACGCTCCATCGTAACTTACTCACTGCCTCTGCTGCATGGACTCCCAGCCTCCACCGAAAGGAGACTTCACTTGTTATTGGCAAGAAGCTTGAGGGTATGTCTGGGTTTACCACGGTCAACTTCCAGTGCTTTAGTGTATGCGGAGGCTCGAGAGCCACCTTTGGCAGTACTCCGAACTAAAGAAACATATCGAAACTTATTTAGAATTTTGACGCAACATGAAAGTCATTTTTTATCTGGTGAACTAACACAAAGAACGGCAACGAGACTACAGGATACTATATCATCATTTCAAGCAGTGGTACCAGAATTTAAACAATGGAAACCTTCAAAACCACCTTGGACGCTGCCACTTCTCAACGTTATCTGTGAAATAGACGGCATAGAGAAGAAAGCAGACATGGCACTTCTAGTAGCGGCACAGTTGGTACTTCATCAGCTTCATGTAATGCATAATGAAAAAACGAAGATATATACAGACGGATCATGCACAGAAGAAGCATCAGCCTGTGCGGTCTTTATACCCGAAATTCAGAAAAAGAAGATGTACAAATTATCGCACAAATCTTCATCGACGACAGCAGAATTGGTGGCTATCTTTGAATCAGTTAAGCTTACCTGCGAGAATACTGAGCCACGAAAATGGGTGATAAGCACTGATAGCAAACCGGCTCTTCAGCTAATCAGATATGTGAGATAACCTTACAAAAATGGTGAAATAGCACAATGTATCGCAGAAACTGTGGAATATGCCTCATCGCAGGGTCACAACATCGTATTCCAATGGATACCCAGTTACATTAAAATAAAGGGAAATGAAGATGCGGATAGTCTCGCGAAGAAAGCATTGAAGGAAGGCCGGGATTGCGCAATCCCTATGTCTGGGGCGGATATTCGACATTTTATATCGCAAGGAGCTAACTATTGTTCAATGGAGAAGTGGTTTGAGAGCCCTAAATAAAAGGAAACGGTACTTTATGAAGTTGATCAACACAGAAAATTTTCCATAGCGACAGACCTCCTACGGCACCTAAAGACATTAATCCACCGACTTAGATTGGAAGTAGAATACACAAACAGCTTCCTGCACAAGATACATCGATCCAACTCACCGTAATGCCATTGTGGTCATGCAGAAGAAAATGTTTGCCATATTCTTTTGGAGTGCGTAAATACGCGAATGAAAGAGAAAAATTAAAGAACAAATTAGCAAGTTTGGACAGACGGCCCCTCACAATAAGAGAGAGAGAGAGATAAATATAGAGGAAAGGCAGGGAGGTTAACCAAGCTTAAACCTCACAATAAAGAAACTACTTGGACCATGGCCTGAGATGCATCTCCAGAAAAAGGCAATAATCTTCCTGACAGACTTTTTAGTGGAGACCGGACTGGACAAGCGCCTATGACTGACAGCCAAAGATGGGTATTATATAAAATGTGGTCATGTATATACTGACATTAGGTTAGTAAGGTGTGCGTGTAAGTAGTTTATGACTGTGTGAACTGCGCGAAGAAAACTGTGTATTGGCATGATATTTGAACTGGTTTCAGTGTGCTATTATGTTTTTTTTTTCTTTTTCGTATTGTTAATTTTAGGGTACCGTTCTGTATTATTATTTTATTTTTCGCTGCAGCACTTTGTGATATGGTGTGGCCGAGGCAATAGGCACCTCAACCTCTCCACAGCAAAAGAGTTAAAACAGAACAGAACAGAACAGAACAGAATTGTACAAAACACAACGCAGTCGTCTGCAAACAGTCTTATTTGTGTTCCAGGTGTGACGACGGTGACGATGTCATTAATATATAAAAGAAAGAGTAATGGACCCAAGGCACTGCCCTGGGGCACACCTGAAGTAACTGGTAGACAGCCCGAGTTGTGCCCATCAACTGAAACATACTGTTTACGGTTATTCAGATAGTCTGCGATCCAGGAAATCAAGATATCAGGAAGCTTAATGTTTCTTAGCTTTAGAATTAATTTTTTGTGAATGACCCTATCGAAACTTTACTAAAATCCAAAAATACAGCATCAATTTAACCGTTAGCATCCAAAGCTTTAGCAAATGAATCGATTATTATAACTAATTGTGTGATAGTCGAGAAGCCTTATCTGAAGCCATGTGGACAAGTGGTTAGTATCGACTTTCGTTCTAAGAATTTATTAATGCGACTTGCGAATATGTTCTCGAAAATTTTGCAGCCCGATGACGTCAGTGATATGGGGTGGCAATTCTGTATTAACGATCGATCGCCTTTCTTAAAGACTGGGACAAGTCGAGCCATCCTCCAATCACTAGGTACTTTTGCACCTAACAAAGATTCACTGAATAACACAGCCAGGAATTCAGCAATAGTTTCGGCGTATCGCCTAAGGAACACATTTGGGATGTCATCAGGGCCAGGAGTTGTTTTGGTTTTTAAGTTTAACAACATAGACACAATGCCATTGTATGAGATTAAGTTCGCCTCATGGCGTTGAAACACTACAGAGTCTAAAGATAACTCTGAACTACCACTAGTAAATACGCTATGAAAATAATCGTTAAAATGTTGTGCGATAGCATTCAAGTTGTTAATAATGGTTCCATTAATTGTGATTTCCGTGACAGACTTCTTGCTTTCGCCTAGGTATTCCCAAAACTTATCGGGCGCGTTCTTTATAAAGTTCGGCAATGTTGCAGTGAAATATAGGTCTTTCGAATCACGTACAGCGCATGCTAGCTTGTCTTGTAGTTCCCTGATAACATCCGCACGCGCACTAATAATCCCCGTACGCGCATGTTTCTTCTTTATTCGTTTGATTTAGCGCTTCAATTGAATTATGCCACGCGTCATCCATGGCGTACTTTTATTGACTTTTTTAGAATTAGTAGGTATGAATGTATCTATGCAATGCTTGAACATTCTAGTAAAGGTTGCCCACAGAGCACTCACTTCACCGCCACTATCAGAAAAGCCCGTAAAACAGGTTTCCATGTAGTCAACGACGCTGGCGTCATCAGCTCTGGAATACTCTTTAATAGATATGGTTTTGCGAATTTTGCGAACAGCAATCTTGACAATGGGTACAGAAACCGCAACGAGGAAATGGTCTGACAAACTATCCTCAATTGACAAAATATGCTCAGTAAATGCACGGTTTAGAAATACAACATCTAATACAGAACAGGATGACCCTTGCACACGCGTGAGTTCATTAACCACTTGGATTAGATCATGTGTCAGCATAATGTCGAAAATAATGTTAGCGTTTTCATCACTCTTATTGTTTGCTTGGAGGAGCTCCCAATTGACACCAGGCAGGTTCAGATCACCAATCAATAAAATTTTCTTATTCTGGTAAGAAGACATGTGCTCTTGAAGCTTAATCAAATAATCTGGAGTAGCGTCAGGTGGCCTGTAACATGCGTACAACACGACGCAATCGCCCCAGCATGATAACTTGACGCATAAGCACTCCAGGTCGGGAGTGTCACCGATAAGCGTCGCATCTATCTGATCTTTCACTAGAACGGCCACACCCCCGCCTCTGTGCATTCTATCTTTGCGAAACGCTTTGTTTTGGGGGGAAAGACTAGTTCATCTGTTATATCACTACATAGCGAAGTTTCTGTTACGATTGCAATGTGTGGATCATGCCGTAGCAGTTGAATTTCAAGTATATCTGTCTTGTTTACTACGCTACGAGCGTTGAAATTGACGATACGCAGGTGTTTTTCTTTGGCTGAAATCAAATTTCTGTAGGATGGACGGTTGATTTTAAAACACGGAATCTTTAAAACATTGCCTTGGCAGTCGGCGAAACTAGTGTCTACCTTAGCTTCTGCGCGTGACGACGGGTCATTGGCCGGCGTAAATTTTCTTCATCGTTTTTTTGAGCAGCAACTCTATAATTTATTTCCTCGTTCCAAACATACGCCACTTTACTGATGTACAATTTGTAAAAAGCTAAGGAAACTTTGTCCCCTTTCTCCCGGTTTTTCTTCGCACTTTCCCAAAGCTTCCGCCTAACTTCACGAAATTTCTGCGAATAGTCCTCGTGCACTTATTGATATAGGAGTGTTCTTCAGTTTGTGGCATTGTTTAAAATTAATGTTTTATCTCTCGTATCGAGCAGTCTCAGGATCACCGGATCGATTCTTATTCGGAGATGGACGACCTAATCGGTGAATTCGTTTTATCGCTACTGGTTCCAGTTCGCTACTGGTTCCAGTTTACGGCTGTTTCCAGGGATCCACCGTTTTCACCCTCTGGTCCTGGTAGCCCAAAAATGAGCAAATTAGGTCTTCTACTGCGGTTCTCTAAATCGTCTATCTTCCTTTCAAGCGTCAGAACAACTTGGTTCATATGCGTGAGCCGGTCCTGACAGGAAGTGACTTTCTTCAAGGTTTGAGCAAAGCGTCCACCTTTTTTCCAATTTCTACCAGGTGGTTTTCCTTTATATCTTTAATATCAGCGGCGATTTCCCTAAGCTGCTTTAATATTAGTGCAGTGTCGAGACCGGGGTTAGTTTCAATGTCCCCCCCTAAAAGCAGTAATTTCCTGAGACAGATAACAGCAATATCAAGCAAGCAACACAGCCATGGGCACGGCAGCACTAGCAGAAAAGGATCGCTTGAACGGAAACACTTGCCGTAACTTTTCCTCACCTGCACAGCAAAAAGCAAAGGTTTGTCAGCGAACCGCATTCTTTCGGTGCCGCCGTGCCCACTGGTAGCGCATTCCAAAGGATGACCCTTTATACTGGTTCTGCATGGTGTCACTCCATGCGAAGGTTGCGTGCCGGCTTCTGTGCTTGGTGACGTAGAATGAAGAGGTGGTCTGATGGGCGGTGTCAAACGCTGATACCCAGCGTCATGACAGTAGAAATCCCCGGACTGATGCCTAGCCGCCTCGACAACGGTATGCTCACTGCAGTACGCAGTGCGCAGGACGCCGAGGAACTGGACAGCAAAAAGCAAAGGTTTGTCAGCGAACCGCATTTTTTCGGTGCCGCTGTGCCCAGTGATCACTGAAGTCGGACAATATCCACCTCACGGCATGACCGCAAGTCGCAGCCTGTCGTAATAAATGTTACAATATTCAGAATAGCAGTTTTACTGCAAATAAAAAAATGTCACTTTAGATTTAATAATTTCGTACCATAGGACGCTTTAGGTAAAGTGTTAAGTGGCGCTAATTTTTATGTATAGGTATTAGCGAGCAGGTGTTATGCGGTAAAACTATTTAAAAGTTCATCCCAAATAGGATAACACTCTAGCTAGTGAAAAGTTTGTTGCTATATGTAACAAATAATGTCACTCGTGAATGCTCCTGAATACTGTACAGAAGTTAGTGTGGAACTGTATTTCGTTCAGAAAAGTAGCAGGAGATTACTTTTTTCTCGTATCATGCCTGCTGTTCTACAATGCAGTTCACGTGACGTCACGGATGTTGATGACGGCGATGACGATGACGACGACGACGACGACAACAACAACAACAACAACGACGACAACAACAACAACAACGACAATGTTATGTTATTTTGGAGCTGGCTATCTCTTGTTTATAGATTCTTTGGAAATACGAGAAATTCAAATGACCTCAAGTCTTCGATCGCACTGTCAGCGCGCAATTTTAGGATTCGGTTTTTTCAGGAGAACACTTTTCGAATATTTTCTGAGAGCTGGGGCTAGTTTAACGAGTAAACATTTACGTAGTTACCATATAACACCTCGAGAATTTGAGAGTACGAAAGAGGCAACAAAGGCATGCCATCATACTAATGATGATCAGATTGGCCATCCAGCGGGACGCCATAAATCGGTGTGAGTGGGATTGAATCCTCTTCTCATTTTTCGTTCTTCTTTTCGATCAAAAATGTGGTTGCCCTGAGCGGGAATCGAACCTATGACGTCGCACTCAGAAAGCAGAGCTTTACGGCCACACCGTGTCAGAGATCCCTATCAAGATATTGAAACGTATGCCTTCGGTGACCATGCACGCTGTTTCGATCGATAAGTTTTCGGGAACAAGGACACACTTCGATGACCGCAACCGCTGTCAGCGGGTGACCGCTCACGTCGGAACTCGATAGCTGGCATGCCGAAGGCTGCATCTCGCAGCCTTGCGTTTCATTTCCCATTCTTGTTTTATGGTCTGCTGAGTTGAATAGCTGACCTTGGCCACAACAGCGGTCCCGTGGCGCCTGAGTCTGCGACAAAGGGCTGAGATAAGAAATAAACAACAATCGAGAAAACAAAAAGAAAACCGAAACAAAACACGAACAGTATTCGGAAGGACGAGCTCACGGCTTCCGACGACACTCTCACCCAAGGTTATTCGAGAGCACCGTTGAGGTTGTTGAGGACGACGGTTAAGGAAGACTTGCGAGGGTAAATGGGGGAGGGGGTTGTCTGGTAATCACTCTATAGAGAGTATAACTCATAAATTTGTCATTTTACCCTTTCTCACGTCTCTCTGCACTCTATGTACCCCTCTCCTTCATTGTCCGCTTGCGAGGTAGCGCGCCAGAGGCATTCAGAAACGTGAATTTGTTACTGACCCCTTCTCCCGTCTTTCTGTACCCTATTTACCTCTCTTCTTCGTTGCATTGTGTGAGGAAGCACATTAGAAGCATTCAAGAACGTAACAGTGATGTCATGAGGAAGTGAAGTATAAATACAATCGAACTTTTCCCCGTGGTACTTTAACTGTCCGAGATACGAAAGAGTCACCAAAATGTTCCTTCTTTGTAGGAACAAGACAGAAACAGAATCGGCTCTTCGCACTGCCTTTACATAACCAAAAATGAACTCCCTTTTCGCTTCCCTGTGATAACGTCAACACCAAGGGCGTTGACAAGAATTGAATATGGTAGGGCAGTGTGCCTATTGTTCAGAACAACCTTTCATGATAATTGTGGCATATTATGTGTAATTACGCACAACTTGTGCGCTTTTGTTCTTTGCCTACGTTGAATGTGTCTCGCATAAACAATTTATTGCTATTTACGTGATGTTATCATCTGTGGAGGCGAAAACGCTCTAGGCTGCAGTGGGCTCAGATTTGGTTGCACCTTAAACAACCCCAGGTGGTCGAAATTTCCGCAGTCTTTTACTACGGCATCTCTCATAATCATATGGTGGTTTCGGGACGTTAAACCCTGCGTATCGAACAACCATCAAGTGTAAATAAAAATGAAACGCTGTAAAGCCTTAGAAGTGTGGCGGTTTGGGATAGTTGGTATGACATGACGATAGTTACAGCGTAAAAACAGAACGATGACAAAGGGACACGAAGGAGACCAGCGCTAACTTTCAACAAAGTTAGCGCTCGTCTCCTCTGTGTCCCTTTGTCGTCGTTCTGTTCTCGCGCTGTAACTATTGTGACGGCTCTAAGCCTGTAACAGGAAGAAAAAAAAAAACGTGTCGTCTGGTCAGCAATATTTATATATGTGCAGTGAAATTAGCCTATTGCAAACGAGGAAAAAATTCTCCCTACGTGACAGCGCCGATAGCATTTATATTTGAATACAGCTGTAAAACCAGGCTGATGGAATTCCTCTGCATGCATGTCAAGAAAGGCTACACGTGGATTGTCAGGGTATTTCAGCAACTGTCTCGCGGCTCACCGCTCTTCCATAGTTGAGTACTTCGTACTCAACTATGGAAGAGCGGTGAGCTGTCCATAAAAGCGCTCTTTTAAGACTACATGCGTATAGTCCTTGAAGTAGCCAGTGGTTGGCCGGAAAATAGTGTTTTGAAAAGTGGCTATTGATTTAGAGTACTTAGTACCCACCCTACTATGAGAGAGCATGAAGCCGTCCCGTGGGCCTCTTTACCGAGCAGTATAAGCTGTCTCAAAGAAGGACCACAACTGCACCATGAAACAATTGAGTGGCTGGATGGCTTGCAATTTTGTGCACCAGCGTAGCCAAGAAGCATTGGTGGGGAACCAATTATTTATCGAGTAACCCGCTGATTTTCAACACTTTACCCGCCTTTGTCTGGCCAAATAATTCAAAGACATTTTCTTCTGAGCTGCTCACAACAATATAGAAGTTAATAATTAATTTTAGGCGTCTTACTTTTACCAGAAAGTGGAAAAAAAAAAGTTTTTCTTATTCTGGCACAACCAACAAAAAAAAAAAACAAGTTTGTTGCTTCAGCGTTAGAGTGATAATTGACGTAACCAGAAGTTTCTTGGGAAGCATATCGTGCTGCTTCTATTGCTAGGTTGACGCTGACCGAAATGGTGAATACTCACGTCGAAGTACCCTGAATGAGGAATAGCTTAAAAGTGCAATGATAAATTACATGTTGATTGCTTATTAGCTCTTTATTTTCGGCACAGACGCGATGCTCAGAAGCTCTGGTAGATATTTTCAATCATTCATAAATATGTTTGAATATCATGTTAATCTTTCTGTGAACTAACCTGCATAGAAATAAAGGTGAAATTCTAACTAACTAACTAACTAACTAACTAACTAACTAACTAACTAACTAACTAACTAACTAACTAACTAACTAACTAACTAACTAACTAACTAACTAACTAACTAACTAACTAACTAACTAACTAACTAACTAACTAACTAACTAACTAACTAACTAACTAACTAGACTGACTAACCAACTAACTCTAACTAGCTAATTAACTAATATATGGCAGACTAATGTAGCAAAGGCAGGCGTTATAATAGTTTGAAAAATGTATATAAGTTACCAGAAACACAATCACATTCCTATTGCTAAGATAGCTCATAAAATTTAAGTATTTCCAAGGAATCAGTACGTCTTACATAGTAACTCAAACTGGAATCGGCGCTGGTCCCGCATGCATATCACCACAGGAAAAGAAAAAATTGCTGGAAGACAGGTCACACATTCAGGATAGTGAGATATGGTTGACTGTACAGATGTTATTAGGCGTATTCGTTTCCGTAAGCACTGACAGCCTGATTATCCCATCACGGCAGACATCTACAGTTTGCTATCATCGTCTTTTCATCATTACACTGATCACTAGCCATCACTACTGCGTCATGTCCTGTGTCCCGTTTAATTGCTTGCAACATGCATTGCACGTATTGTGCGTCGCACGCATTCTAAACAAATGAAGTCAGAAGACAATCATGCGAAAGAAAGCGAAGAAAAAGTATTAGCGGTTTTCTAACTGTTTGTAATGATTCTCACTCGTATAAAAAAGAGAAAAAAAGTGGACGAAAAATAACCCTTTCCGTCGATGGATCGGAACACCCTACTTTCGAGTGACGCGTCCGGCGCTCTACCATTTAAGGTACGACCGAGGGTACTCCTTTATGCACGTATTTGTAGGGTATTTACGTGTGACTAATACCTGGTACTAGGGAGCCTACATGACCCCTGGGACCGTTAGCCAGCGCCACTCTTAGCCCTGGTGGCGATTGTGGAACACTAATTTTTGTCAGAGCGCGTCGCGGAGAACGTGATCTTTTCGCGAAATGGCATCTGACCAACTAAGCCTGGCACGCTACAACAAAGGCACCAGGTGATCAGAATGAGCGCTCATTTCAAACAAGGTTTATTTTGGACAGCGTACACACATGTGCCCTCGGAACGCGAAAAACAAAACAAAAAACAAGCAATGTTCTAAATCCTACAATATTCCCACAATACCCTAAAAAGGTCTGTAGTATGGGAATATATAAAGATGCAACACACGAAAAAAAAAAAAACGATTGGCAGTACTAGCAAAAACCACCAATCCAAAGCGCCTACTTTGTAAATTAAAAGTCCTGAATGCCTCATTGAACGTAAGGATTCACTGTCGTTGTCGGCGGCGTCTACGTGACTGATGCGAAAACGATCATTGCGAGTTGAAGACACCATATAACTTCGTGAGAGAACATAACAGAATCTGACGTCATCATGACGTCACAGCGGGACCTTTCATAAAAGCCTCGTCTAGTGAGATTGCCGCTTGTTGAAAGGTTCACCGACTGCGTAGGCAGCATGAAACCGGCTGATGTTGAGAAATCTTGTAATATGGCTCTGATGCTGGAGTCACTGCAAAAACACATTAGGTACTGAAAGGTTTCGGAAGCGGGCAGGGGCATTTTTTTCTCCTATTGAGAAGAAAAGAAAAAGTTACTGTAGCCTTCAGGTAGTCTTGAGCAAGTCCGCAAGAGAACCCGTCAGTTTATTTTTCTTTACCGGTGTAATATCTGCTTGCCACACTGCACATTCAGGGCAAAAAACCTATAAGCGTCAGCTTCTCAGAAGCCCCGTATACCATTTATCTGAAGGCGGTGGCTAAATATACGTTCGGTGCATCATTGAAAGCGCACAGGGGTGACTCACTGCAGATCCGGCAGTTTCTCTTTTTTTTCTTTGAGAGTGAGCGTGACCTTCCCGGTTTAATTCTCACTCGTGACGCCCACCTGTGAACATGTTGCACGTATCCGCTGAAATTCGTCAACGGCGAGCACGTCGGGGACCAGAAAAGTGAACGGACGTATATCCTGACACTCCTTTCTTATCGGTAAACATTGCCACCTCACCCCTCCGGCCGTTTTTTTTTTCACTTTTTTGTATTTCTTTCTTTGCGGTATGCGGTATTAGTCTTCGGTAATATAGAAGTTTAGGGAACACGGTTTTGTGCATGCACTTTCGCTCATTCGACTTGCTGCTTAAGAAAAAAGATGGTGACACACTTTCCTGAAGAATTGGTACCAATGGCACTGCCTTATGAAGGGCGCTTAAGGGCGTTTTGACAGCACTATAATGTCACATAATGGATTACACGAGGCGTGTTTCGAGGCGAAGCGGGCTGCGTTGCTGGTCAGAGTTGATTAGGCTTCTGAATGTAGTCATTCCCCCCCTCCCTTCCCCTGTGTACACGAGAGACCGTTCCGGCCAATGGTAGCTTGTGCTGATTTTAGTCTGCGTAGACTAAATCATAACAACCTATATATGAATGCTGAAAATTACGTTTTTAGAGAAAATCAGACATCGGCTTCACTGTTAAAGCTTTTAATAGATGTACATAAGGAGAAGTTGAAGCCAATGCCTGGCGCTGACTACTGCTCTTCTCTTGCACAAAAGCCGACATCGCATATTAGAAAGTAACGAGTCCAAGTTTGCCAACACAGAAATCTGTCTACACCACACAGAATTTCGAAAAAGCACGAGTATTCATGCAACTGAAATTCCCAACAACCTGGAAGTTCACTAAAATGTTGTCAAAGGGGTCCACATCTGTCGAGAGCAGTATCCTAAATACTGCACTGCTTTCAGAAAGGTTTTCACAAGTATTTCTGCACGCTTCGGAGGACACTCCCAACTGTGGCGTGCGGCAGACTCGCAGGCTTCCAGCTTCTGCCCGTGACGCCTGAAAGGCCTCCAAGTGGTTAATTTTCTATTTATGTGTAGGCTGGTCGACCCGTGTGGGCTTGCACGTGTAGTGATGTTCGGGTCTGACTAACGTACTCATAAATCAGACACGGCCTTTCCATTAAGTAAAACAAGCATTCAATTAAAATATTTAAGGGCCATGACAAGAGCTGGAGAAAACCAACTAAAAGGAAAAACACAAATTCAAATACGCGCGATGGAAGAAACGTCTGCCAAACAAATTATACTGCAAAGAACATTACAAAAGGTACAAGGAAACACAACGCGGAATGGTAATAAAGTAACGACCTGATGAAAACTAAAGAGATAAAAAAATAGTAGAAAAAGACTGTACTCTTACTTGAGAGCTTCTATGTGCGACGCAGCGCACGCAACAATATTTAGAGCATGGTATCTTTCAGCCACCTCCATTTTTCAGATCTGCTAAAAGATGCAGGGCAGATTGTGTTAGAAAAACTAGCGACCCTGTTTATGAGGTGTCTCCTGACGGGAAGAGTACCAGAATCCTGGAACAATACTAACATCATCCTAATACATAACAAAGGCGATGACAAGGACTTGAAGAATTACAGGCCGATCAGCTTGCTCTCTGTAGTATACAAGCTATTTACAAAGGTAATTGCTAACAGATTTAAGACAACATTTGAAGTCCGTCAACCAAAGGAACAAGCAGGATTTCGAACAGGCTACTCAACAATCGACCAGATTCATACTATCAATCAGGTAATAGATAAATGCTCAGAAAAAGCCTACCACTATACAGAGCCTTCATAGATTACGAGAAGGCGTTTGATTCAGTAGAAATATCAGCAGTCATGCAGACACTACGGAAACGGGGTGTTGACGAAGCATATGTAAACATCCTGGAAGAAATATACAGGGAATCAACTGCTACCATTGTGCTTAATAAAGAAAGCAACAGAATACCAATCAAGAAGGGTGTAAGGCAGGGGGATACAATCTCCCCAATGCTATTTACCCGTGCTTACAAGAGGTTTTCATAAGCCTAGAATGGGAACAGTTAGGCATAAGAGTTAATGGAGAGTACTTCAGTAACCCCCGCTTCGCCGATGACATTGCATTGCTGAGTAACTCAGGGGATGAATTGCAAGAAATGATTACGGAGTTAGACAAGGCGAGCAGAAAGGTATGTCTTAAAATTATTCAGCAGAAAACGAAACTAATGTACAACAACCGCGGAACAGAACAGTGCTTTGAGATATGTAATAAAGCTCTTGAAGTTGTAAAAGACTACGTCTGCTTAGCCCAGATAATCACAGCGGAGCCGATCCACGAGGCTGAAGTAACTAGAAGAAGAAGAAGAATGGGGTGGAGCACATTTGGCTTGCACTCTCAAATCATTATAGGTAGATTGCCACTGTCCCTCAAGAGGAAGGTATGTAACAGCTGTATCTTGCCGGTACTTAGCTACGGAGCAGAAACCTCGAGACTTACAAAGAAGGTTCAGCTTAAATTGAGGACGACGCAGCGAGCAATGGAAAGAAAAATGGTAGGTGTGACCTTAAGAGACAAGAAGAGAGCAGAGTGGATTGGGGAACAAACCGGGGTTCAGGATATCATAGTTCAAATCAAGAAGAGGAAATGGACATGGGCCGGGCATAGCACGTAGACAGGATAACCGCTGGTAATTAAGGGTAACTAAGCGGATTCCTCGAGAAGGCAAGCGGGTTAGGGGGAGACAGAAGGTTAGTTGAGCAGATGAGATTAAGAAGTTTGCGGGTATAAATTGGCAGCAGCAAGCGCAGGACCGAGCTGACTGGTGGTACATGGGGGAGGCCTTTGTTCTGCAGCGGACGTATAGTCAGGCTCATAATGATGATGGTGATATTACTATAACGACTAAAAACGAACACAATATAAAGTTTCATACGCTCCAGGCCAGCCTATGGTTCACGTAGGGGAGTTTACGGGGTGCCGCTGATGGTCTAGTCAGGTTAGGTAGACGACGAGTGTGCGCGGTATTGCGAGTGACTCAATCTCGTTGCGCGGTACACTTCAAGCTCGCCGCCTATGCCAAACTCGCGACACTGACGACCACGCTCTTCGCTAATTCCACGACACATGCGCGCATCATGCCCCGCGCAGTGTGTGACATATTCTGACGTCCACGAACAGGTCTGGCCAACCACGTGGTGATGTCCGGGGGTACTGACGTAGCTCTGAGTACGCAGTACGTAGCCATCCTCGTATTGTTTGTAAGTTCGATACCTGGGATTAGCTATGGAGGGCACGAACTTTGACAAGCTTATTCGATTGGGAAAATTCTTTTGTAAGCAAGGCGTTGCATGATTTCTTCGAGAAAGAACGAGATGAACGAAAAGAGGAGCGTGAGGCGGAACAGAAGTGGTAATTGAGACATCTGGAGCACGAGATGGAGTGAAAAACAGAACGATCTAGAATGAGATTAGAAGAAGAGAAAGAGCGTCTGAAATTAGGACAACTCACTACGCAGCCGGACCACAACTTACGCTCCAGAGTTCCCAGTAGCGTAAACTACGTTGGTTCGAACAAGTTGGTACAGTCGTACCGATTAGGTTTGAAAATAGGGCCGGGACATTCAGACCAGTTGACGCAAGTTTGAAGCAATAGATCAAATGCACGGAAGGGGCAAAGAGCCCGAATGTGCCGTACCGTTGGGAGCGAGGCTGAACGGTAGTATTTCTGATGCGAACAGCCAGATCATGACAGAACTAGGTGTGCTAGCTGCCGAAAGCGCCGTTGTGGCTACAGATGCCACCGAAGGCCACAGTGATGGCGACGAGGGGCTGTGCCGGCAGACTCCTGCTAATACAGAAAGGACATTTGTAATTGAGTTGGCACAGTCAGTGAATATGTTGGTCGCAATGACAGCTAACTGTGATGTTCGCAGTACTACCAGCCCGACACAAGTGAAGTCCAGATTCGAGAGCACGATCTCTTTAGGGGCGAAGCTCCTTGAGGCATAGCCTTGTCTTCCGTTCTCCATTGTAGCCGCCCCTAGTACTCGGAGTGCTCACTAGATGGCGCTACGGCACCGCTCCACTTCAATGCGTAGGAGACCCGTGTGATAGGAGACGGGTGGACAGACAGACAGACAGACAGACAGACAGACAGACAGACAGACAGACAGACAGACAGACAGACAGACAGACAGACAGAGAGAGAGAGATAGACAGACAGACAGACAGACAGACAGACAGACAGATGGACAGACAGACAGACAGACGGACAGACAGACAGACAGACAGACAGACAGATGGACGGACGGACGGACGGATGGATGGATTGGATGGATGGATGCATGAATGAATGAATGGACGGACGGAAAGACAGACGGATAAAACCAACTCCTTCTTTATCATTCACTTCGTGTATATGGTGTATTTTAAAAATAATAAGGCATTACGTTGTGTATATACAGTCTTCGTCCCTGCTTTACATGGTGATTTACTAGGCAAAATTGACGGGGAATTCACGGTTTACCAAAGTACCTCAGGATCTTAGCCCACTGATGATCATTCACCCAATGAATTCTGTGATTTTTTATAATGTTTTTGTGTGTTTGTTTTCTTTTCCGTCATGTACACCTATTTTTTGCATTTCGCGTTGTGTGCGTTTGTACTTGCAATGTTATTTTAGATCATAGTTACTTTTGCAGTTCTAATTTCATAGCGCGAACTTTTCTTTTTTTCCACTTAGTTCATCGTTGCTATTTCTCGCCCTCGTTTTGAATTTATTTAAACGCTTGTCTTGGTTCAATGAAATGTCCGTGTCTGCTCTATGACTCCGTTGGTCAGACCCATAAACCACTGTTCGTGCAGCCCTGCATGGGCAGAACAACCAACACTAATTTTGAAATGTACCACTTCGAGGCTTTTCAGGCATCGCAGGTCTAAACTTAAACTGGAAGCCTGTGCATTCAGTTTCAATGAATTCCATCATGTTGGTATAGCGGGTGATGAGGCGGCTGACAGACTTGCCCGGAGTGCTCTGCAGCTTACACCAACGAAGAAGGCTCCCAAAGACAATCAGCGTATCTTGCGAGAGGCTGTCAATAAGCATTTTCACTCGTTATGGCTGACGCCTCATCAGCCATGTGTGACACAAGGCTATCAAGGGAAGAGGCCTGCTTGCTTCATCGCATCCGAACGCGATGAGCGCGTACACCAGCATGGCTCCACAAGGTCAGACTCTCCGCGACGCCCTGGTGCTTGAAGTGCAAGGAAAACGGTGATATAGAACACTATTTGCTTAAATGTCGTGAGCTTAAGAAGTAATGACAAGGTTTATTTGAGGAACTGCAACAGTTAGGCTCGCCATGTCACAGCGTGACTGATATAGTGTTTTCACGTGGTTTCTCGATCTTCAAGAAAAAAATAGCAGCATATCCACGGAGTGAATGATGGAGAGTGGGGCGAAGCATTCGTCCGTCCATGCGTCCGTCTGTGTGACCGTCCATGCGCCTGTTTGTGCGCCCGTCCCTGCGTTCTTTCATGCATCCGCCCCTGCGTTCGTTCATGCGTCCATCCATGCATCTGTTCGTGTGTCCGTTCGTTCATCTATTCAACACTCCAAGTACCACCATCTCGCATTTTTTTATCATATATTCCCCATATAGAAGCACCGCCATCCAGCGGACATTCCAAGGACTAAACGAGAGGTGGCACACGCACACTTTCTTACGGCCTGCGCTTTGGGTCCACTTCCTACCTTTAACCACCTCGAGTTCATGGTATATTCTAGTTCACTGTATTCATGGCACTGCGACCAAACGCTCGCTAAACTTTTCGAAAACCAAGGAGGTTACGCTCAGCGAGTATAACGTAGCAACCTTTCCCTGTCAGATAGGGCTCAATTTACATGCCAAGGCTGCTAATGAGAAATGAGAGACAGGAGAATTCGGCTTTTACTTTCTTACGGCTTGCGCTTCGTATCTACTTCTCATTTTTAACCACCTTGAGTTAATTCATGGTATATACAAGTTCTATGTATTCATGGCACTGCGGCTCAACGCTCGCTAAACCTTTCTAAAGCTAAGGAGGTTACACCCAGCGAGAATAATGTAGCATCCCTTTCTTGTCCGATAGTGCTCAATGTACATGCCAATGGCTGCTAATGGGGATCGCAGCGTGCGCGTTGACTAAAAGCCGAATGCTCATGTCTCTCATTCCCCATTAGCAGCCATTGGCATGTACATTGAGCACTATTTTTTATTGTTAAACAACGCACAGAAGAAATCTCTCACTGGCACCACCTTGGAGGTCAAGTGTTATACCTATTTCGGGTATGTGCCACTGGTGGTTACATACGAGGGACGCCCAAGCCACGCCATAAGGAACGTCTTAGCGTCTCACGTCGTCGTTAGCGTCTCACGGCGTCCCTGGGCTGGCGGACGCCCGTTATGGCGAGCCAGCCCCCGAAGAAGGCGTTAGCCTTCGACGTAGTCGTCCCCGAGGGGACTAGTCCCGAAGACGTCGTTGACGCGACGTCTTCAATAGTAGGAATCGAAGAAGTATACTGCGTTCAGCACTTTGGAGGCCTGAACTACCAAGTTACCGTCAACAGTGAGGCCGCACTGGCCCAAATCGTAGACGCGTCGCACCTTATCATCCGAGGAGAGCGCGTCGCCATCGTACCCCTGGGACCCCAAGTGACCCAAGTGACCGTCCTGTTCCTGCCGTGCCGCGTACCCAGCGAAGTCCTCGCACAAGCACTCTCTCCCTACGGGAAGGTGCTGCACATCACCAGAGGACTCATGGGATCGCGCCCAACCGTGACCACTGGGACGCGATACGTCCGCATGGAAATGAAGGCTTCGTTACCGGTGCCCAACTACCTCAAGGTCACGGGCCATCGAGTAACCTGTGACTATAAAGGCATCCAGCGAGTGTGCCGTCGATGTGGAGACAGTGGGCACTTCCGCATGAACTGCACAGCTTCGTTTTGTGGAAGGTGCGGCGTTTATGGCCACGACGGGAAAGGCTGCTCGCTGCCGTGTCGCCGTTGTGGGGACCCGCATGCCACCGTGGCCTGCACCATCAGGCCATCGTATTCCGAGGCGGCATCCAAGGATTTCCCTCCACTTCAACCAGGAACGCCATCTAAGAACAAGTGCGACGATTCGTCAACGCGAGGCGCGGTAACCGACCACGACCAAGGTGTGCCAATCGCAACGCTGCACCAGACGCCCACTGCGTTCCCAACGATTCCGGGCCTGGTACTCCCTCCAGGTACAGAAAACTTAAGTTCCCCGTGTCCCGTGGCCATTTCTGAGGAATCGCAGGCCAAGCCCTCGTCTGACGAAGCGCCTCGTGAGGACGGCGTCTCGGATGGGAATATTGCATCTGAGGCTCCTCGCGTTGCTGCTCTGTCGACAACAAGTTCAGGTGTCATCGAGGAGTCTACATCTCAAGATGACGACGCCTGCATTAACGAGGACTCCAACAGCACCGCGAGTGAGGCGCCCCTACAAATTGACGAAGACACCAGCCCCAGTGACTTAAGCCAGGACAGTGGAGGCGTCTTTGTACCATCCTCGCTCAAAAACCCGGACACGAAACGCCACCGGATAACTACTCGTGACTTGGAAGCCCCCACCAGAGACAGAAGTCCCCTGCGGACTTCGACGCGATCCCGGGGGCCCCGAGCCTCCAGTGGATCGCCTGGCCGGAAAAAATGACTCAGCCACTTGCGGGGCATTGGCTCCCGCACCTGATAAAGGTACCCCTGCATTTGCGTGATTCTATACTATGTTTTCATTTTCCCCATGGATCTTACTCTAAAAATTATTACTTTTAACGTTCAAGGTTTCCGAAATCCACAAAAACAGGCTGAGGTATTGGCTTTTGCACGTTCAGTGCACTGTGATTTGCTGTTCCTGCAAGAAACAAATTTTTTCAAGCTTTCTGATGTACTCGCTTTCAAGCGCGCGTTCAATTTTGATTGTTTCTTTTCGTACGCCAGCACGCATTCGACTGGCGTCGGAGTCGTTATTTTTAACCGAGGTCTTTTACGTGACCATCATGTTTCCTTCGATGCCTTCGGACGCTTGCTGGCGTTCGACTGCACCTTTTTTTCGTTAAGAATAAGATTTGTTGCCGTGTATGCCCCAGCGGCACGCGAGAACTCAAACGCGTTCTTCCAATCACTTGATGCGTTCCTTTTAAATTCCCGACATGTGGTACTTTTAGGGGATTTCAATTGTGTCTTAGACTCACGCGCAGACGTTCGAGGTCCGGGTCGCGGCCGGTCAAACTGGAATGCCAGAGAACTCGAACGTCTAGTGCAGCAATTGGCATTGAGTGACATTCATCAAATTGTGCATGGCAGTAATTATGCCTATACTTGGCGTCGAGCAGCGTCGAGCAGCCGAATTGATCGCGTGTATGCATCCCCCAATCTCATTACCTACGTTCACGACACCGGGGTAATGTCATTGCCACCGACACCGGTGTACATTAGCGACCATCGGCCGGTCATGTTATCTCTCCGCCTGCCAGCGGGGACGCCGATGGTTCACAGACCATGGCGTCTCGATTGCCGCGTCCTCCAGGACTCTCAGGCTACGGAGAAATTGTCCCGAGCGTTACGCGCATCGCTTATTGGGGCCGATGTAGCTGATTGGGATCGCCTCAAAGAACAGTGGCGGCATCATTGCAGTGCGTCGGGCAGAGGACTTTGCACCCGTATGTCGAAAGATGCGTCATTGTTAATCCAGAAGATACGCATTGCCAATCGAGATCCCAGTCCTTCCACTGTAATGCGGGCATGGCAAGAGGAGCTCGTTGAACGGTACCAGCGTATTATGCGCGCTTCTTCACTCTCGGCTGCAGCTTGGCGCTGTAGACGTGCACCCTGTGCGCACCCTGAGGTGCTAAGGTAAGCACGCAGAGCTCTGCTTCGTCCACCAGGCTCGCCTGCTCACTCGCTGAACTCTATCACCCCAGCTGCTGCGGGTACGCGCGACTTTCAGGAATTCACTCAACACTTTGAGTCAATAGCTAATTCTGGTGCTAATGTCTGTTACCCAGGATCCGTTTCTTCGCATCCTCTGCTAACAGATTTACCTCATGATTCCAACATGTCAAATGACGTCCTCCTATCACCGCCATCCGATGACGAAATCAAAGGTGCATTAGACGCAATGAAAAAGGGATCGGCCCCAGGGCCTGACGGACTACCTGCAGAGTTTTATGTACAGTTCTGGCCTATCATTGGTCCAACTATGTCACGCGTCATTCGCAAGTGTTTCCAAAATATTACACTTCCAACTTCTTTCCACAAAGGCCGTATAACACTAGTTCCCAAGAAAGACCCAATGTCTACGCGACCAGAAGATTGGCGCCCTATTACCCTGCTCAATGTAGATTACAAGCTCTTGGCTAACATTTTGGTGCGCCGAATCAGTCCATTTCTTGCAACATTAATCGCTCCCCACCAGGTCTGTTCTGTTCCGGGCCGAGAAATACACGCCCATACGTGGTTAACGCGTGACATCATTCAATACACCATTAACCGATGTGCGCAAGGACTGTTGGTTTCATTAGATCAAGAGAAAGCTTTTGATTTCATAGAACCTGGCTACATACTAAATGTTCTACATGCATACGGATTCCCGGATAAGTTCATTGACCTTATCAACGCGATGTACACTAATTTAGAAAGTACCCTTTACTTAGATTCCCGTGAGAGTCACGCATTTAGAGTCACGCGTGGGGTCCGTCAAGGGTGTCCCCTCTCCCCAGTTTTATTTATCCTTGCATTAGAGCCCTTCTTAAGGGCCGTTGAACATCACCCGCAGATTCGTGGCTTACCTCTACCCGGTAACACTCAAGTAAAAGTCGCTGCATATGCAGATGATATCACTCTATATGTACATAGTGAACAGTCGCTGTAGCATGCTCTTGATACATTCCATGATTTCGGTATTATCTCCGGTGCAAGGTTAAACTTTTCTAAAAGCCAGTATTTTTTCATTGGCAATCCCAGCGGTCGCATCAACATCACGTCGCCTTTACAGTGGTCTCCTGAGATTTCAATACTCGGAGTTAATTTCACTGTATTCGGTATACAGGATAGCATCTGGTCATCCGTTGTACAAACTCTTCTAAATGATATCAAAGCAGCCAGGCACTTCGAATTCCCCCTCTTGGAACGCCAATATTTAACTCAAACGGTGTACCTAGGAAAATTTTGGTACCTTTGCCATTCTGTTAAACCACCGCTCCACGTCTGCAGGAAAGTACAAAGCTGCATCAGTTCATTTTTTTGGTCTGGTGGCACAGAATTGTTATCGCGTCCAGCGTTAGCTCAACCGCGAGACCAAGGCGGTTTTGCATTCCCCGACGTTTCCGTCGCGGCTTCTACATTGTGCCTCCGCACTCTATTGCGAATACTAAGCAATGATGACATACCCGCTCAGACACTGGCTCGCTACCATCTGGGGCCATCACTACGTGTCTTCTTGCCGGATAGCCAAACAAACAAAGGTCCCCAATCAACTGAATTACCACCTTTGTATCGAGCCCTTCTGGCATTTCACCGACGTTTGGAAGCTACGTGCCCAGAGATAGAGGTGGCCGATTCTAAAGTGGTGGACACAATGGCCGCCCTTCTACGGCCCCTGGTGCCCCAGCATCGTCAATCTGTATTGAACCGCGCTTGGAAACCAATAACTGCCGCAGTGTTGCCAGGGCATCTCAGAGACTTTGTCTGGAGGCTGGGCTGGGGCTTGCTCCCCACGCGAGATCGATTGCAGTGATGGCAGGTGGTTCGCACTTCCACTTGCCCCAACTGCGTCATGGTAGAGACCAATCGACATGCGACGTTTGAATGTGTGGTTTCCCGCCTTTTTTGGCGTGCGGTTAATGCTGGTTTTCGGGGACAGGGTGTGCGAACTTTTGTGTCCAACGGCCGATTTCCGCGTAGCCGCTTCTCCGCTCTCTTAATAGTTGCGGGGCTTTTCAGCCTTTGGAGAAACCGATGTGAGGCCGTAGCTGCCAATTGCCGCCGGCGTGCTTTGTGGCCGATACTGGGGAGAATGAGACGAGAGATCCTCGCGTTCCTCTCCGAAGAGCTTTTCTTCCTCGGGGAGCAAGAGTTTCTGCGGCATTGGTCGTGCCCTTTCGTCAAGGTGGAACACGAAAGGATACAGCTAATTTTTCGACCAACTTGGTGCTAAGAAGCGCCCATTGAGTTGTTATATAGGATTTATTTGTTACAAATTGTGTTTTATTTGGATCTATTGTATCGTTATACCCTTGTATCGTGATATCATATTGAATTTTTGTGTACATGTATGCCAACGTAATCATGTATATTAGAGCAAATGTCTTCACTGTGACGTAGTGACGTTAGTCGTGAAATATAGATGTGCAGAAGTGTATGTGCCCTGTTGCTGGAATGGTATGAAGCCTTTGTGTTCTGTACATGCTGTAAATAAACTTTTTCTAAACAAGGAGCTTCGCCCCTAACAGGTGTCGCGACTTCTCTTGAAATTTTTTATTGCTACAGACCTCGCATGTGACTGGTGATAAGTGACAATTATGTTTGGGGTATAGTGCAGCGAGATAGAGTACCGGCACAAAACTGGAAGTGGAATAGCACAAACGCCGCCGTCTTATGCAGGATTACGTCGCGCTATGCACAATTTTCATTTTTAGAGACGTCTCGTGCTTAGTTAAAAAACAAAACACATTAGCTACAACTAGTAAAGAGAAATCCAGGCGGGGCAATTGCCTGCAAATTATGCAAGGCTAGATCCACCGGCTACCTACAACATCCTCAACCTCTCAACCTCAACCTCCACCGTACGCAGCTGTTGGGTCGACGGGGCCTCACCCGAAGTGTACGACAATTTCTTCGTGAAAATATAAACCCAAGCATATTGTAGTGATATATACCTGTTAACAATGATGAGAAGACATTTTATTTTTTGTTTTAGTACCTTTGTGATAGTTCTGTTTCCTCCAGAAACAGAACAACTGCACGCGCAGTGGTAGCTCAAAATTCTTGCTATCGGTGGAGGTCGCTTATTTTAAAGTGGTGTGTTTCAAAAAAATGTGTTTACGATTTTGAGTACTTGGTACTCTAATATAAAAGCAGATAAAGCCGTCCCAGCCAACTGCCCCTAACAAATTCCTGACAGAATTTTGTGTTTAGAAAAAAAGTTGTTAACAATTTACTGCACTTCCTGACTTTTACTGATGGATTTATAACTTCCTGACTTACTTGCAGTTCATGAGGCCGTGCCGAAAAAAAATTATGCAGTGAACGAGTTCACACACAGCAATACAGCCAACATATGTTTGAGAAAAGTTTATTTCTGGAAATATCATACATACACAGAAGACATTTATGTGTTACATTGTTCGTTCTCACGACATGCTAATATATCTTAATATACATTCAAGTGCACAACAAGAATTGTTTGTACCTGTAAACAGAAATTCTAACGTGCATAAAGAAAACTATGCTAAGGGGTACGTACAATTCATGAAAAAGAACGAAAAACAACATTTAAGAAATGCGTATAAGAATATATAAATACTTATACAATACTAAATGCAGGCTCAGTGATTACACAAACACAAGCCTACCGTCTCAGTAATGAAGGCAAGGCATGGACGCTTTGTTGTTTCTGAGAATAATAAATCGTGTTGACCACCGCAGGAGGAAAGCTTCCTCCCCCAGAATGAATAACTGTTCGTTCAGATGTGTTAGCATCATGGCTCTTATATGTAGCAGAGGAAAGATGGCTCTCTCAGGGTGTGTTTAGAAAAAAATGTTTAACAATTTCGAGTACTTCGTACTCAACTACGGGAGAGCGCTGCGCCGTCCCGAAAACCGCAAATGCGTAAACTGAGGAACGGTGTTCTGTAAAGTTCCTCTAGAGGTTAGTTACAACTTTTTACGATGTAGCATAATGTGCTCAACATCTTCAGCTTCTCCACATGAACAGGTATAGGACTACAAGTTTTTCTTTTTATATACAGGAAGGCCTTCATGTAGGCCGGGCCAAGTCGAAGCCTATAGATTATCTCGTCACAGATCGGCTAACCTTTAACAGAATATCAATATAGCTCAGCTTATTTATTAGACATCGCGCATAGCTCATCGCTAGAGGTAACAGTGATATATCATTCTCCTGAAGCGCTGCATGTGCTGCGCGATCAGCTATGTCGTTTCCTGTGATTTCACAAAGGCGTGGTACCGACTGGAACATTATGGTGCGGTTTAAATGTTTTGCTATAGCATAGGTCATCTGTATAACATATGCGATCAGGCTAGCTTTGTGGCCTAGGCTGATTCCTTTTAAACAAAATATTGAGGACTGTGGGTCACTGCGAACTATACTCATCGTATAGCACCTGACTGTGAACATACGGACCGTAAAAGACGGAGTACTGAACAAAGCTGTGCCGTTGTGGATGTTGTGAAATGGCTGAGAATACGATCTTTTTTCTCCTGGTATGCAGGTATGAAGAATGCCGACGTAGAGCTTTGAGTCAGTCATGATCTCTTGGTGTACACGTAAATGGAGACTTCGTCTTTGGTATAAAAGCGTGTTAAAGTAATTGCATTATTGAAATCACATAACACATCATTGCACATTGCACATCATTCTTGCTAGTTAATCCCGGAATTGAAGTGGTAATATCTGGAATAGAAAGCCGCCATGGTGGACGGGATGCAGATGGAGGTCAATACTCGTGCGTTGGCTGCAAACTTTTGCATTCTACTATTCGCTCATGCATCCGTGATGTAGATCTCTCCTGAATAGCTCGATATATGGGATAACTAGCGTGTTGAGTTGCCAACCGAAAATAATGTCGACAAGTTTCTGTGAATTTCAGAGCATGGAAAGTCGGTTGACCACACTCCGCAATTACTAATGCACTGTCGGACGCTCGCAGTACACCAAGACCTCCATTATTTCTTGCGTTAGTTGTGAGTGGCAACTATATCTCCCCAACGCTCGCAACTAACCCAAAAGACGGTTTCAAGGTCACAGGAGCTGCACCCAAGAAAACTTCCGGTCACCTCAGTTACCAGCTCCTAACGCCGAAATTGTAAGGACGTATTCAAGTTCCTTTTATATGTAAAGAATGTCTCTCTTTGATTTTTCAGTTAAATGGAACGTGCGGAAAGTTCAACGGAGTCTGTAATTTTTATGTATCTCGAAAACGTTTTTTGAATACATTTTGCCAAATAAGGGAAAGAAATTGTAGAAAATCAGTGGGCTATTTTCTAAAACACTTCTTGCCCACCGATGATATTTTGGCACATCGGTTGACGAAACTTGATGTCATCAAGGGGCTGTGTATGCGAACAGTGAAAGGGTCTATAGAACCTTGCGATCAGGGATGTCACACATTCTGCCGTGAATAGAAAAGTGGATGAATCGACAACAATGGTGTCAGGTGAAGAACACCACGTGTTACCTTCGTGTTAAATATGAGATGGCCACGTTTACCCTGAAACGTGCGGAAAAACACCATGCCGGGGCAACCGGCATATGTGTGAACAAAGAAACGGCTGCGCGAACATAACAAAAGCGTATCGACAGACTAGCCACGGACCGCATGCGACATTCCTGGATGGAAGCATGTTTTAGAGCAATGCCGAGTGGTGGGACGAAGCAGCTTCTAGCTAACGCCAAAAATATTCGAAGCCACAACAACTGCCGGATTGGTTTCCAATGAGTAAGCGTGACTGTTTGTTTTGACGCCTCAAAGCCGTAGATGATGCAGACAACCAATTTTATGTTCTCGTTGTTACTTCTTTTTGACGTCTGCTTTAAAATATGTTCCCTTCCATATATTTCAGTTGACAGTCTGTGCTCCTTCTGTCATGTCTTCAGTTTTTTCCGAACTTTTTTTTGTACCTTGAAAATATCACGATTCGAGTTTGAAGAATCACGTGCCTCCCACGTAGCACCAGAGCTATTTTTGGAAGGTAAACCAACACCCCAATCAACAAAATCTATCTATCTATCTATCTATCTATCTATCTATCTATCTATCTATCTATCTATCTATCTATCTATCTATCTATCTATCTATCTATCTATCTATCTATCTATCTATCTATCTATCTATCTATCTATCTATCTATCTATCTATCTATCTATCTATCTATCTATCTATCTATCTATCTATCTATCTATCTATCTATCTATCTATCTATCTATCTATCTATCTATCTATTTATCTATCTATCTATCTATGTATATATTTATCTATAATTGTGTGAGAAGCGCCACCTAGGCCCCACGCTATCAGCATGGCCATATATACTTTGCAAGATGAGCGGACTGACACACGACGCTCACGCTCTGGCCAATCGGAAAAAGCTAATTCGAAACAGTTCATAATGTGGCGTACATCTCGCAGATATATTTGTAACACCCTTTAGTGTGACAGCATGGACTTCATTGCGAGAAAGTGACTAGTATGCTGCTGTCGACCCTAGCGAATTCACGAGGCACCAACCGAAATATCAGATATTCCGCAGTTAAAAACACGTTTTCTGATCGTTCCGAACTTGAGCATGCGAATAAATTAAAGTTATTCTTTTATGTTAGTATAGTTTCTCTAGGCTTATATAACGTAGCGAAAAGTAACGCTATAGTACGACATCCTCTCAAACGATGTGCAGTGGGTGTGTATCTACCGTGCATTGCTCGAGGTTGGCCCTTGCGCTTGAATTTCGTGAATTTCGCCGTTGTTTGAGGTATCGCTCGATACAGCCGCCAGCGTCAAATGATCGCCTTTACGATATCAACAATCTGTGCTTTTAAAGGACAACCGGAATGCACGAGCGCTTGTGAAATAACAATGTGTGACCGTGCTGCGTAGTCTCGAGCTATCTATACGTCTCTTTTCTACTCTTCTTTTTTTCTCCCCATCTTTTTCCTTCATATTAGTCTTCCTTTCCCTCCATCTATAGGGTAGGGTAGCCAACTGAGCCAAGCTTAGTTAATCTCCGTGCCTTTCTTCTACATTTTTCTCTCTCCCTCTCTCTCTTTGTTGAAACATGCGGTTCGCTGAGACTCTTCGTGCTTAAGACACGTGGTGCTGATACACGTGTTGCTGAGACACACGGCCCTCAGATGGTTCCCACAGGCCATTGTTTTCTCCAGCCACTATGCTATCTATACCTGAGCGTACAGAGTACACCGTGAGAGCGGTCTGTGCGCAGTTGGAGGCGTCTTTAGCTCTGAACACATTGTTTCACGCATGCATCTGCACGTATGTGGCATCCGTTGCAGTTATACAAACAGCCGACTAGAGAACACAGCGCGCATAACATGCCGGAACATAAACACGTGCTGCACGTGGAGTCGATTACGACCACGCACGTCTCAGGCCGCCCCCGCAAACATCACGGCGGTGAACGCCTTTCCCACGAATCGCGCAAGGCCTCTCAACCTTCGGAGACGATACGCAGAATACGGAATGAATACACGGTACTACAAGGACGGCGGGTAGCGGTTTGTTTGTCTGTGCCACGTTGCCTCGGTTAGCTACCGCCTCAAGTAGCAAAGAATAGACGTGTATACCGTCGCACTTGTTTGCGGTGTTGGCATCACGTTGCGGTGTCGGCATCACGTGCGTGGGACTTGTGAGTCCAATGTTTGTTGTAATACTCGCAGAACAGAGTTTATGCCCACTCAGTCTACATTGGAAGCGTTGTGAATGAATGCAACAGAAGGCAGGGTGTCTGGAGCATTCGCGTTAGACGTAACAAATTGAGATAGAAGTACCAGATCAAGAGTTTAAAAGCAAACACAATCTTTTGGTGATTGTAGCTTCTGCCTCCCTTCTCTTGATTTTCTTCACTTTCTTAACCATGCTTTATTAGTGGCTACAGATGATAGCACCATAAACATTTCTTTCACCAACATCAACTTGTCCCTTGAAGCTTCGCACATGCGTATTTAGTCCAGCAGGCCTCGAGCTCGTGCCGCTTCCTGGACCCTCAAGATTAGCCTTCACTGATAGTAGAGGAGGGGTTTGGTCAAGATACTTTCCGAAAGCTTTATGATGCCACTTGTGCTCAGATGAGGGGGGGGGGGGGGTTAATGGAGCTTATCTGCAGCATCCTATCATATAAATAGAAAGGGCATTGGTACTTAGAAGTGGCATGGAGGAGAGGTAGGGCTATGAGGTCTTTTCTGGTAAAACGGTTGAGTTTATTGTCTCGTAAACGTTGATAGGCTATTTTTTTTTCGAACTGTTGGCCCTTTCCCTGTTGCAAGGGTGACCAACAGCCGGATTCATGGTGGTGTCATAGTTTTAGAGGTGAAATTCCTCTTAGTCTAAGTTTGTCACGCATCAGGCCTAACCGGCTATATCATACCGATAGACAGAAACACAGATAAACAAACAGACAGACATACGAATAGACGAACAGATGAATGCACGGACGAACAGACAGACAGACGGATGAACTGATGAACGGACGGATGGATGGACGGATGCATATCGTCGCGAAGGCAATGTCTCGTGGAAAGCTTTTTTTCTTTTTCAACTACAGCTGGAGTTCTTTCTTTGTCAGATGCTCATGCTAGAGGCACTATTTAACGGCTTTTCTCGAAGAGGGAGCCCCGAGATAGAATGAGAGTCGGAAGGGAAAGAGCTGCATCCGGACGGTCACTGTGCACCCCGCGCCCTAGACGAGCGAGCCACCGTTTGGACCCTCCGGGGGCACTCGGGGACCGAAATTTTAGCTCTTCTTTACACGTCAGGGCTGTTTTAGACAATGTGCCCGTTTCAAAAAGCTAGTGCAGTTTTGTTGCGAGGCAGGATTCACGCGACCATGTAAACTCGCGTTGGATCCTCGGCTTGCCTGATTGGTCCGTCTAAGCCGTTTTTCAATTGGTGCAAAACAGTGGTATTTCGCGCGGTCCGCGCAACCGTGGATGCTGGAACGCGCACCCGTGGATGATGGAAAACACTATTTAAGCAGCGACTCGGGCTCTTTTTGGGTTGAGCGGACTCGGGGTCAACAGCGCATCTCACCACAGGGTACCAGTCATGCAGGCCGAGGGGTATGCCATCATTTTCCAAGTTTTGTATCTGTGACTTAGTGCATTGTGTAAATATGACTTGCATTAGGATAAACAAACCCCAATGAATGCTCCCTGAAATCATTGTGTCGACTTGTCATCGCTTGCCTGTGCGGAACTGCTTCCACACTTCTTCGTCTGGATGGTCATCACATGTGTCTAACTTGAACAACCCAGAAGTTTTGCTAGAATATGCTGGAATTTTTTTGCCAGCTTTGTTGTGTGACAGTGTTGTCTTTCCTCTGGCGATATGCGTTTTCCCATGTTAAGAGACCCAGATGGCTCCGCCTCCACAAAGCTTTCGGGTAAACTGCACAATGAAGGGCTAAAAGATGTCGTGGTAGATTTTTGTATTTTTACTTGAGTTCAGATCGTTTTTATTTTGGCGGATAGCTCTCATCGAGCTTGAACTCGGTGAAAACCACCCACGATTGGGTGTCCGCGTTTGAATCTGTGCCACCCGATGGAGTTATTTGAATGGTGACGTCTAATTGGTTCTTTTTGTTGGTCTCTGGCATGGTGTTTGGATATTTCTGGAGAAGTACGAGAGAGTCGCGCCGGAGACACCAGATAGCCAGTGGCAGCGAGTGCTGCACAGATTCGTTAGAGGTTTATGTAGTGTGCAGAGTGTAAATCGTCGAATTGGAAAAACGTACGTGAAATAAATAAAATTAGTACAATGTCTCTGGATCTGCTGTGTGTTCTTGTCAGTCTCTGTGTCTGCGTTCGTGTCACCGAAGAACACTACGCTACATTATCTATTCTAGTGATCACAGTAATATTTTTGCTGCATATATATAGGCCCTGAATCGTGCATGAAAGTGCGTATTCTCACTGTTACGTTGCAATGCATTAAAACAGCAAGCTGATCAAGTTGGAGCATTCAAATATTAGAGTAAAGCTATGTTCTTTAGTAATTCGTATGTGCCGTGCTGCACGCTTAGGCCAATATCTTAGCTTGCAATGTTTAGTGGTGCCACGTTACCAGACTACAAGCTATGCGTTCTCTCGAACCCAGCTTTCTCAGGGTTGGCTTGCACATCTATCCCAAGGTGTGTTGCATAACACACAAGCTATGGTATACCACACAGTAGAGGTAATCGCAATAAAAGAGAACAAACGAACCGAAGGTTCACATGCCGACAGATGGTTTCAAAGTAAACTTACGAGTGTGATCTCTTGCGCTACTGTCGCTAGCGGGATGCATGGTACTTCTGCGAGCACGTTAATGATGGATAATACTAGGGTTGCTAAATCGATCAGCTTCTACCTCCTCTCCTCCCGCCCTCCTCTCAGCCATCGTTCGACGAAAACGATAGAGCGGGGATGATGCCGGCTTCGGCCTTGGAACTTCCATTCTGGCCCTCCCTACCATGGTCACGAGTGTCTACGAGGGTTGTAACTTATGTGGGCACGCATATATATATCTAAAAAAAATCCAATATATTCCAGACTTAGAAAGCACGGCGAGGGTATCTTATGAGTAGCTCGAACTGCTGTTAATGGTGGCCAGAGGTCAGGAAACGTTATGTAAGTCGAAATAGACGCTGTCACGTTGATGCAACAGCAGTGAGCTATCGTCGCTAATGTCAAAATATGGAATCTTTACGATAGTTGTCTTTTTGAGAAGTCATATGATTTATTTTAAAGAATAGAAAGTTGTGCCACGAGATTATGGGCCTTCTTTACGGGGAGGAGGATTTCCTCCTTTCTGGGTTCTTGCACGAGAGTACAAAAGCGGACGTCCCAGCCTTGGCAGTGCATTTTTGGGGGGGGGGGGGTCACGCACACTATAATAGCCCAGAGAGGACTGTGGCGGCTCTCAGGGAGCCTTGAGTAAAAACGTACATACCATATACCTTCTTAACTGTTGCACATATTCGGAGTGCCACTGATAACAACACGAGCGAGTGAATAATTTAATCAATCAATCAATCATCAATCAATCAATCAACCAATCAATCAATCAATAATCAATCAATCAATTTGTGCATGATAGGTGCGGAATACGCTGGCGTTGAAAAGTGTAATTCATTCGTATCATTCACCCATAACATTAGAATAGGCTGATAAATCTATTTTGCTGAAGCAATTGTTGTCGCTGGGTGTGACTCAGTTAGACCGACATTTGCAGTGCTCGCAGTGAGCCAATTAGCCAGCCCAAAGCAAATGAGTCATCATTCACTTTCCACGTCTTTCACAGCCCACGCTGCAGTGGTATCAGGACAAGAATGGGGGCAAGGTTAACAAATGGTCTAACAAGGCGGCATAACGGCCGCAGGCTCAGGAAGGGAGGGTACGACGCGGTACATTTCCAGCGCAGTGCATTCGCAGCCCCAATAAGGAACGACGATTGTAGGCTGCGGCCAAAGCTATCGACTCAGTGCGTGACCTTATCACTGCGGAGGAGGCGGTCGACAGGCTGTGCACATGAGTCAAGGCACCCGACCAAGTCCTTGCGGTCGGGATTTTCCGCCACGGCCGGACGTGGTCACGGCGAGGAAACTTCTCAAGCGTACCGCGACTCATATCCGCCAGAAAATAGAAGAAAAATGCGCTCACAAGCTCGCGATTCGAGTATTGCAGTGGAGCCTGTCAGCTCCTCATCGGTGAAGTTTTACGCCACGCTGGAAAATGGCCACAAGTGAACGTCAGCTGCGTTGGGACAAGTGCTTAAAATCGGTACCCGTCGAACGCGGATCTCTAGTGATTTGACTAAAGATGGAGAAGAAAATGAGAAATAGAAAAAGCATACCATTTATATTCAATTTTTCACAAGCCGGCAAAATCATTTTGCAAAGTTTTTTTTCCTAAAACATGTTTTACGCTTGGGTCCCCCTGAAGTCTTTCCGTCAAGAATACTACGTTGGTAAAACTGACGCTAACGAATCACACAAAAAAGTGGCGGCGCATCTGCGTGTTGCACAGGCAAAGGTAGTCGAAAGGCGATAGTCTTGTGTCCGGAGAGAAAGAGAAGATAAGACGTTTTGCCAACGTCCAGCCAAGAAAATCAGTGAGTAAGCGCTGCGTGAAATAGGAACGCTATCTAGCAGTAGTTTCAAGAAACAAAATTTTTCTAGAACGAAAAGTCACTGGTAGGCGTGGCAGTGCCATGTAGTTTTAGCGAATCGTAGAAAACACCGGTTTTTTTTTTTCGATCATAGCGTCGCATTGACAGCGCCATGTAATAAGCACTGCGGATTTTAAAATTATCAATGTCTTTTAAATTAAAGTAACACACTACTTACTTAATGACGTTGTAGTGATGTTGCACCAAAATGAGTAATATTTCTTTTACAGAGACCGTAAACCACATCCAATGTTTTTTCAAGCATTTGAAGTAAATGCGCACATCGTGTGCAGAATGCCGTCGCGATCAACAATTCTGCACGTGGCAGCGCTACGAGACAATGGCGAGCCACAAATTCCAAGAAACAATCCCTCCTCTTTTCCAGGCTTTTCGGGACTCCGCGTGACGCGCCGAGTCAAATGTGCCAAATATGCCACCGAGCAAGTGCCTACGACTTCCGGTCAGTCTGAAGCAGCTCTCCGCGCTGCTTGTTGTTGTCCGTCGCGTTGCCTGCGTGTGTGTAACACGTGCGGGGCACGGCGTGTCCCCTAGTCGTTTCGATAGCTTCACGTGTAGCAAATTTGGCATTACGTGACGCGAATGGATGACGAACGTATAAGACAGATGCGAGCATGATAATCATGAGATGCGTGCAGTGTAACAACCTGACAACATGCCACGCCCATCATGCGCTCGCAGACGTTTCGCTCCCTTTCACATATACCAAATTCGGTATTACGTGACGTTAATGGGTGACGAATGTATATATGTGACTGGTGCAAACATGATAATCATGACACGCGTGTCATGTCAGAACGTGACAGCATTCCATGCTCATTATGCGCTCGCAGCCGTGTTGCTTGCTTCACAAGTACCAAATTTGACATTGCGTGACGTGAATGGACGACGAACGTGAGTGACATGTTCAAGCATGATAATAATGGCATGTGTGACAATTAAAACATGACTACATGCTACGCTCAGAACACGCTCGCGGCCGTTTTGCTAGTTCCACGTATACCAAAGTTAGTGTCACGTGACGTGAATAGACGACGAAGGTAAATGACACGTCCAAACATGATAGATACGTATAGAAGTCATGTACGGTTTCATTTACGTCCGCTTTATCGTGTTGTGCTGATTTTAAAGAGACATATCAACCTTCCTCATTCGTGCTTCGCATATCATCGATTCCCACTGCATGTGGGTATCCCAATTTCGATTGAAAATGTCAGCACGTACGAACGCAGAAACCAGATGAAAATGGCTGGTCGGTTAGGATCGGGCTATACTTTCGTCAATCTACTTAATAGGGTGAGAGACCGTAGAGGAAAAAAAAACAAAGAGAATGACCAAAATGTATGCGTTGAAGTGTCCCGAGAAAGCATATCGTCTTTAAAATCTAGACGAGAAAGATTCGTTGACGTGAACAGTGTGGGAGTCAAGCTCACTACCTCTTGCTCTGTGACGGTAGGTGCCGGGTGCTCAACCCACTGACCAAGCGAACCACTCGAACGAGGCCCACACCAGCGCTTCTTGTATTTCTCAGACATTCTACATTTCTGATGGAGGCGGAAATGTTGTAGGCCCGTGTGCTCAGACTTGGGTGCACGTTAAAGAACCCCAGGTGGTCTAAATTTCCGGAGCCCTCCACTACGGCGTCTCTCATAATCATATAGTGGTTTTAGGACGTTAAACCCCACATATCAATCAATCAATCAATCAATCAATCAATCAATCAATCAATCAATCAATCAATCAATCAATCAATCAATCAATCAATCAATAAATCAATCAATCAATCACACATTCTCTCTAGCATGGTGCTCTTGGTTGGCCGGGCGGTGTCTGGGTGAGCTGAAGTACAGCAGCGTGTCATGACACCAACGCGCTCTGACAGGAAAAGGATTCGGTGACAACGCAGTTCGGGCGCGCCGATGCAAGCGAGCTAACGTTGGCGGCCTAATGTAGTGCACGTCATCAGGCTAAAACCCTACCACCTGCCTTCTGAAGACCATAATAATATGCACCGAAATGGCACCTTTAACACCGAGGGGTAATGGTACGTAGCTCACTTATCGGCGATCAGAAGACCATAACGAAGAAGTGGGCTGGTCTGTCCGCTGTGCGTGCTGTCCGCTGTGCGTGCTGTCCTTCATCATAGTTGATGCTATACGCATCAGTATAAATATATCGTCCAAATAGCCACGCCCCTTGCCATTTTTACGTAACAATATTTATCTTTTCATGAGCAATGTTTATGCGATAAAATTTAAACAGGGAAACAAACCAGCAAGCCAAATTTATTATTCGTAAATAGAAATTGATAGACAGACAGATAGATAGATAGATAGATAGATAGATAGATAGATAGATAGATAGATAGATAGATAGATAGATAGATAGACAGATAGATAGATAGATAGACAGATAGATAGATAGATAGATAGATAGATAGATAGATAGATAGATAGATAGATAGATAGATAGATAGATAGATAGATAGATAGATAGATAGATAGATAGATAGATAGATAGATAGATTAGCATTCGAACTACCTTCGCTAATTATTATCACCAGTCAGAAATGTTTTTACAGCAAGTGCGTTGTTTTCAAAGAACAAGATTAACCGCTTTGAGTGGTAATCTAATATTTTTTTTACTTTTAAACATTTCCATGTAAGGTCAGTGCCGTAGTCATTTTTCTCGCTCTTCACAGTAAAAATATAAGCTGTCTCAGAACACCGCCTGCCGGGAAGCTGCAAGACGTGTCATAAAGAACAATTGCCTTCCCCCTAATAGCCCCTTATGCCCTATGTAATTTCTGAAATGAAAGTTTGTGCAAACAATGGAAAGGGAGAATCTGGAGTTCTGCGGAATTCAATAGCGATTTTTCATAGCACTAGTATTTGTCAAAAAAGATAACACTTATACTTTAGATAACAATACTTACGGCTTCAATACGACTAACACTGGCGAACTAGTTTTATACGAAAATGGGGCCACTTCATGAGCTGAACACTTTCCTTAGAGCAAACTGAAAAATAAAAATTGTGGTCACTTTAGCTCACATCAACTGAAACTATGATTGATGACCTTGCAATGACGCACAAGCGTATTTTCATTGCAGAATACCTGCGTAAGTGTGATGATACCAAGCAGCCTGACAGTGATTCTTGGGCTGACCAATTGTCCTGATCCTGCTTTCTGCGGCTTATATGCTGTAGCGATGAAAAAACGTTTGTGCACGTACTGGCGCATTCAATTGGAGCTCCCTCGTTCTGAGTAGCACCAGATTGCTTTACCGAGTGTTTTGTGTCATGTTAGTAATACTGCTGCAAGAGTTGATGTGTGAGTTTGTTTGAACGTTTATTTACGATGACGATAAAAATTTTTATTCTGACTTTTGAGCAAGGCTCTAATATATGACCGCAAATACTGTTGCAACTTAAGTGCGATGTGTTCACAAGAAACAGATATGCTTGTTGACATTCGGCAGGAATTCTTCGAACTCTATCATTGGGAAAAACTCACTCATCATTGTTTGGGACATTTACATTATTGCGCTTTCACCACAAAAATCGACCATGTATCTACGTGCTTCTCTGCAGATGTCGTCGAAAGACGACAGTCTTCTGGCGGCTGTACTACATGCGTCTTGGTCTGAGAAACTCTGTAAATAGCACAAGAGAATGTACATTGTCAGTGCACTGAATAAGACACAATAAGAAACTAATTGGCGATACGTCCTTCCTTTAAAGAAATGTAGTGGTGCTACATTATAGGCGGGGACATAACCGAAAAGTACATAACAGAACGGGCGCTGCCTGTAATGTACTTCTCTCTCTCTTGTCCCCGTCTAATCAAGCATTGCAATAATTATTAATGAACATTATTAGTGCAAAATGTAGAAAGACTACCTAGCTTGAATGCGATTTGCTGCAATGCTTGAATGACCATACCAAGAATGATTCTTGGTGTGGTCAAGCATTCTTGCTGAATAACGGCATAACTGGCAGGCGTTGATCGCAAGCTGACTTGACTCATTCCAGCATGATGGTCACCCCAGGTAACAACCGGTTCTTCCTTTTTTCCATGTTCAAACACGTGAGCCCTGCGTGTAGGATTTTCAATGAGACGCATTTTTTGAAGCACTTGGCAATCTGACAAAGCTGGCGAATCTTGAGAAGTCGGTAACACCCTAGGGTGACCACTATGCATGAAGGGTCTTCGTAAGCTGGTGATGCATATTATGGGAGGGGGGGCTGCCGGTGCGCTGATTATAGAAGAGAATGATAAACGATACGACAGTATGCTAGTAGCTCGCCCTGAGAGGCCGCTGACACACTATCGAGCACCATCAGTAAGAAGATATTAGCATCGTGGCTGACGCTAGGACTAGTAAAGTCGTGTTCTTTTTTGCCTCCGTATCGTTTTTAAGGTCTTCCTGGCCAGCCGCCGCCAGAACCCCGCAATACATACTGTCGAAGTTGGAAGTTTCCTGACATGTGTAATTCCATATATCAACCTTATGTGTTCTCCAGAAAATGTACTTCAGTCTGCCAGCATGAATGAATTGCCAATAGCAAGTGTAGTACTTATGCTTTCCCAGTCTTGACAGAGTCGGTCATCATGTAATCTGGGTTGCTTATACTAAGAAATCCAAAAATGAAAAGGTGTACTCGATTAGTATACTTAGCACTGAGACGCTGAGATCGATCACGTGGTGTGACCAGAATGCATGAAGGCCCTTAGACGGTTTATGATGATATACTATTTTCTATCGTTCTAATGAAGCTGTTTCGCAAGATATAATATACAAGTGCCCCAAGAATGACTTGAATGTGCACGACACAAAATCATTCTGCTAAGTGGCGAAGTTCAGTTGCTGAGTCTTGTTGTCAGTCGAGCGGTGTGTCATCTTCCCTTCTCTCCTCGTCCAAGTAGCTGACTGAAACCCCCTCGCTATGTGAAACCAATGAGCATGGTTCAAAAATACACACACCTACGTATCTGCTATACCGGTGCACATCGGTGCCGGCCCCGGCCTGCACATGCGCGCGTTAGCATGCAGCTGGCGCCCGTAAAACTAAAGGTCGCGCGGCGCGCGGACGGGAGAAGCGAGCGCAGTGTGAGCTGTGTGAGAGGAGGAAGGAATGCACAGATGGCTGGTGGAGGAGAAGGGGAGGCCGCGGACGGCGACGGCGCATGACTAGCCCCTAGTATAACATGCTCAGCATGTAAAAGGCTGTCTATTGAAGAAGCTCCTGTGAACCACACTAAGCAGACCGCGAGGGCTGATTAAATACAATCTCATCTCCCCAGATCCCTAGATCGGGGAATAGGTCCATACGACACTGTCCAATAACATGTCCCGCTGCACACACGAGTGTCATTATGCTGGCACCGCCCCCAACATACACATACACAAATACACAAACACGTGTATGGTCATGGTGATGCTGCCTCTTTCAGTGAATCTTGCTTGAGCGGGGTGAAACGAGTCTGTCATCTTGCCGCTCGGACCGAAACCCATGCTTTGTCGAATAGCAGTCACGGTCTAGGCGCCTCCGAGGAGCCATGCCTGGGCATCTGTTGCAGATTTGAGCGTCGGGGGCTCATCAGTCTGAGACGCACGGCGTGATGGTCCGACGTCCGTAATCGGTGGAAGCTGGGCATTGTGGCTTTTACTGGGGCACGAAGACGCCACGTGTCGCATCTCTTCGCGGACCCGAAGGACAGCGGTGCTCCGTAGAGTAATTTCAGGCACGCAGCGCTTAGCCCGTGGAAACAGCTGGGCGTCTTGGCGCTGCTCCTTAATTCCACAAAATGAGGCGGCTGCCTTTCTTCCGATTTGGAGGCCACGGCAAAAGGGTGGCCCGCCAAACGTAACACTGCTGTTTTATTTCCATTGGTTTTTTTAAGTGCTTCATTGTTTGTACTGTCGCAGACTAAACCAGCTCATTCACATTTTCCCACGCTTGTATCATGCTTGTAAAATACAACCCACCTTTGCCCATATTAACGTCCTCCAGAACTCACCATTGTTTTTTGCGATTTATCATTGGAATAAACTGCCGAGCGATGTTGTAACTGTGCGCGATCCCGACACATTTATTAACAAATTAAAGGAGAATAGAATGTAGAAGCGTAACATTTTCCAGCTTCCTTTTGCTTAGTCTAGCGCCAATATTACTTGTATATTTGCATACCTTGTTTCATGCCTTACCGAGTGATGAGTTGCATGACCGTCGTTTTTTTTGTATGCGAACTTCTAGTACCTCTTTTCATTTTTCATGTTTAGTGTAAATGTTTTTTGTAAACAACGTAACCTTGCAGCATCTGAATATTTCCTATATTTTACAAAGTTTAGCAGTGTATGGGACCATTGTCCGAACGACCTATTTGCAAGGATTCACGCTTGAAATGTACGAAGCATTGCGTTTTCTGACAATCGGATTGTACACTTTATGCTTACACTCAAGCAGGAGTAGAGACCTGTAAAACGATATACTAGGGTATGTTATTTCACCACTATTGTGCTTTGTGTAGATCAGGCTTGATTTATTGTGCGGCAGCTGGGGATACTTCTATTGTAATGAAAATGAGTGGAAAGTATCGGCGGTATATTCACGTGTCCTTGTTTATTTTTCACTTTGTGGTGTTGCGTGTGCTTTAATCACACTTATTCGAAATAATTTCGTATGGTATCTAAAACTCATCGAGGCTCTCGTGATGGCTTGATGTCTTTATCAAAACATGGCGTCTTATTGATCAACCAGATCCGCTGAGTCCATGGTGTGAAATGTCGAAAAAGAACGTTGCAAGGCATGCAAAACGGAGAATGTACTCTACATTCCTGCTTCTTACGGCAAGTCTGTGCGGTGAGTCATTGGAAAAATTGAAATGCGACTTATCAAAAACTGATGAGATTTGTAGACACGTATAGGGATTGTATAGGGAGCGATACTGTGTAGAGTGACACCGGTGATTCTCTTGCACTTGCAACTGTTCGTTTTGACAAAACTTGCCGTGACAGTGAAAGCTCATCCATTCGGTTACAGCGAGGGCCAAGAATAGACGCTTTACCGAAGATTGGGCGAAGAGTTGTCTTCTGTGAACGGCCATAGCCTAAGCAGCCATAGATTACACAGCCTGATAAAAAGACATCATATGACTAGAAATACAAAAAAAGCTGGGAAGACATGCATTGTAACTACCAATATGAATAAGATACTTAATCTAGCTAACGAGTTCTACAAGGCTCTGTAAAGAAGCCAGGCCAACCACCATGATAATGGAAGTCAAAGTAGCAACCAAGAAGGATCAAACATCGCATCAGTAACGACGAGGAGCGAAGAAACCCTTCGAACGAGTGCAAAGAGGTAAAGGCACTTGTGAAGATCAGGTAACATACAATTATTTGATATTTTGAAAGGTGGGCAACATATTTTGCTAAATAACGGACCACATTGCACATCAAGTGTCTCTTAAAAATTACCATACCAGAATTTTGGAACAATGCTACCATAAACAAATTTCATACGAAAGGGTACGTTGGGACTGGAAAAATTACAGGCCAATCAAGTGACCGTTGTTGCTTACGATCTATTATGAAATGTAGTAGCTAATAGATTTAAGGTCACCTCAGAATTCAATTAAGGAAACAATAAAGCAGGATACGGCACAGGTTATACCGCAACAGACCATGTTCACATGATAAATCAGGTGGTATAAAGGTGTGTGGAATATAACCATTGCCTATAGATAGCCTTCGTTGATAACGAGAAAACTCTTAATTCAGTCGAAACATCAGCAGTTTTGCACCCACTACAGTATGAGGACGTCGATGAAGCATATGTAAAAATACAGGAAGAAATGTACGCTTCCTCAACAGCCAGTGTGGTGCTCAATACAGAATTTATTAGAATTTTACCGAAGAAAGTGCAAGGTAGGTAGACACAATCTATACGATGCCACTCACCACGCGCTAACAGGAGGCATTCAGGATCCCAGGAGAAGGAACCTTTAGAGATAAAAATCAGTCGAGAGTACCTAAGTAACCTGTGGTTCGCTGACGGCATCACTTTGCTGAGTAACTCAGGAGGCGGATGGAAAGTACTCATTACAGACTCGGGCAGGGAAAGCAGCCTGGTAAATCTCAAAATGAACATGTAGGAACTTAAAGCAGCGTTGAACCGACCAAAACAACGTTTCGCGTAGATAGCGAGGCACTGGGAGTGTAAAGGAATATGCCTACTTAGGCCACAGGCCCTCGAATTCAGAACATGACACTGAAATTACTAGAAGAATAAAAGTGGGGGGCAATGCATTTGGTGGCATTGTTGTATAAATTATGTTATTTCACCACTATCTCTCAATAGCTAGATGAAGTTTGCTGTTTTAAAAAAGTGGGCACAAGGTTATTTAACGTGGCTCCAAGCTGACCGAATCGATCGGTTGAGTAATTTCGCAATGGAGTACTTCAACATAGTGCTTTATGTTTTTCTACACTATATCATCGAAGAACATGATAGCTTTAGGCCATATGGGTTTTTCTTTGCCACTGGGATGGAGCCATGGTAGTGGATCGTTGCACGCACCTTTCACATTTACATGATGTAGTTTAAAGGGGCTTTGAAACACATTTTTGAGGAACCATGGAAGTAATTTACTGGAAGAGCTTATTGCCTCACAAATCTAACACCGCGAAAATTTTAAGAATCTGTCCAGTATGAGCGGAGTTACAAAGATTTGTCACACGCCGCAATCACATTCTCTCTACTCTCGTCCCGACGACAGCGCTGGAAGCTGAGAAAGCAGCGATGGGAGGGGCCAACAAAAAACGTCACTCGTGCCTCGTGACCTTGAGCACTTTTTTTTTTCTTCGAATACGTGGCTCTTTCAGTGCGATCGCGCGCGCGCTTGGAGAAGGGACGGCCCCTTGCGGCGAGCTCTGTAACGACCCAGCACGCCAGGTTCAAATCAGTCAATGGCTGATGGATGGGCTTACTACGAGTGATTTTCGGGCTCATTCCGTGATTTGTCAACAGCAGAGAAAGCAATTTTAGCTGATTTTGATAATTTATTGTAAATTCCAGGCCACGTGCTGCGCTATAATATTTGGCTCGCGTCTTGTCGGGAGCCTCTACTACCGATTGGCAGCGCTTTCTGACCATGCTCAAAAAGTGCTGTAGGGCCACTTTAAGGCTAGGCCGAGCCAGTTCCGCAACACTATTTTTGCATTCAGTGTGACAACTGACACGCCTACTCAAGTCTGATGACGAATTTACGCAAGAAAGCGCGTGTTGAATCCGTATCTGCTTTCAAAGCAATCATCGATATACAATTTTACATATCGCACCACTGGGCGAATACAGCGAGGTGTTCCGTTTGATTGGCTGCAAGTATTGTCGTAAACATTCGCCATCAATGTGTTACACGTTCACTCGAAGACATGTAGGGTTGTCCCTCAATCGATGCGAACACTCGCTGTCATAGCGTTCATATAAATGACGGAACGTCTCACGTCTTTCTCACTTCAATGAGATGGAACCTGGAAATGACGACACGGGAAGGCTGTGCGCGTGGAGTCAGCGTACTTTGCTCAAGTAGCCATTGTAAGCACCTAACATTGCCAGATTGCGTGCGGTTTCATGATGGTTGTGATGAGTGAAGAAAACGACAACGACGGAAGTGCGCGGCAAGGCGCGTGTAATGTGGGCGTGAGTGTCAGCGAATCAGCTGATGACCTGTGGTGGCCCATAGAGGTGGCGTGCCACGATTGAGCCACAGGCGACCATCACGTGGCAGTGGACTTTGTGGCTGGGGACGAGCCGAAGCAGCGGGAGACAAGAGACAGCGGGCCAAAGCGTCGGACGCAGGCGATCCAGGTTCCGGCCAGGGAACGTGGCTGTCCACGCTACTGTCGTCCAACTACCACCTGGGCGGCATTGCCGGCACGAGTACTGCATCTCGGGGCGCGGCCTGGCCTGCTGTTCTCTTCCTTGCCGAGGGCATCGCGGATCTCGGCGAGGCGTCTCCACGGTCAGCCATTCGACAAAGCGATGAACGTGGCCTAGCTAATGGTCACGGTTGCGTCGAGCATCGCGTCTCGGCGCACGCTCTTCGCTGGACGGGCTGGCCATGCCCCGCATGGAGCATCGCGTCTCCGATGCGGGTTGACTGCTGCGTGGCCGCACCCACGCCATCAAGCGCCGGTGTCACCAGAGCGTCGCACTTCGGCAAGGGACGAGCGAGATGTTCTGCCGGGCGAGACGCGGGAGTGCGCACAGAGGAGCACGGAGCCGGGCGAGGATTCAGGGTGGCCGAGGATTAAGATGCCAGGGGAGTTCTGGCTGAATCGAGGATCGCCGAGCGGTGCCGAGCCATACCGAGCGACGCGCCAGACTCGGACGTGGGCCGCAAGCTCATGAGCTGCAGTGTGCACCCGAGGGTACCTGGCGGTGCCCTGGCCAAGAAGAAGGAACGTGCGGAAAAGAGAGCTCGAGGGATGAGGCCACGAAGGCAGACGAAGCAGTGCGCCACTAGAGAGGACGAGTTCCTTGGAGCGTTCCTGAGCCGGACGTGGGACCCGTACGTGTCGGCCAGGTCTAGCTCCGGTGTGTTCGTTCGGGGTCGAGTCCGCCGGCCTGTACAAGGTGCAAGGACGGGGCCTGCTGAACGGCTCCTGCCTGGGTGCAGTGGCCGGGAGCAGGTTCGTGGGCGAGGCCTACCGGGCGTGGTCCTCGGGAGCCGTGGCCTGACCCTACACCTTAGGAGTTGCGACCCTGACTGCTGGGTTGGCGGCGACGTCCGACTAAACGGCGCTGCACATGGTAGCGCATCCGTGTGCCATTAGCCGTTCCAGCCGTGCCACCTTTGCCGTCGTGCACGTCGACGACCGCATCATGTCGGGACGATGGGGACCCAAACTGTGAGGCAGCGGTTACCTCTTGCGAACCGAGAACTATACGCGCTGGACTCGGAGTAAGCGTAGCCGCGAGCTTTCCGCATAATAGAGGTCTGACTCTCGTACATGTTGCGTGATGCTTGGCGTGTAGGGTTGGACATATAGTTTTATTTTCACCTGCCACTTCGTTCTCTAGTGTACAATATAACGCCTCTTTTGTTCGCATCCATTGTTGATGTTAATCCTTTCTCGTCCGCTATCAACAAACATAGTGACGAACGGTCCTTAACCATCACAATGGTAATAACTTTCGATCTATTCGACACACAGCCAACATTTACAAAAAAAGCTCTGCTGTGGTACATAAAAGCAGGACATAACGATCATACGAACGTACAGTATACAGATACAGGGCATAAAGTTTGTACAAATAACATGGCGCAGAAGAGACATGGCAGAGAACAGCTCGGTATGAAAGGTCAGGCTGTGAGCGTGCCCATTAGCGTTTAAATTTGTTTTAGTTTGAGATGTATATAAGTATTGCGCCCCTTACTCAATTGTTTCTTTTGTACTTTTTTCATTTTGAGGTGTCTATATGTATTCCCCCCTTGCTCAATTGTCTGTCTTGTATATTTTTTCCACTTTATTTGTATATATGTATAGCCCCCCTTACTCAATGCCCCCCATGGGGCCTGTAAGGTACTTTGAAATAAATAATAAATAAATCACTGTGCAGAACCCACCTTGACAAAAAGATGACAACACCTCCATCGTTGTTAGTAGTAGGCTTTAACGAAACACAGTTTGTGGGAAAGCCATCTTAGAAAAACAAAAAGCCTATGATCATCCCACTACAATTGATTTCCCTTCTTAACCGAAATGTATCGCAGTGAAGGCATTTTTTCAGGAGCAACAAAAATGATTTTTTTGAACATTATTACAATGAAGCTTCGACATTCATAAACCACGCTATTGATAAGAAGGATGACGTACTAAAGGGCTCGTGAAATGTCTACCCACCTGGGTTCTTTAAGTGTAACCTAAATCTAAATACACGGGGCTCTAATAACTTACCTCCATCAAAATGCAGCCGCTGCCGTGGGCGTTTTACAGTTATGCATTATCTATCTCATTCATGCTCCGATCGCAGTTTTTCACGCGCAAGAGGAACTGATCCTCTACCGATGCGGCGCTTACGTATTATGAGTGCCAACAGCATCGAGCGGCTGAAGTCGCAGACATTTTGAGCGGATGATCGGAAGACAAAGCCTTCTGTACCATGCAAAATGGCTGTGCATCTGTGTCTGTGGAGGTGCATTTTTAACACGGAAGTGTTTTATGCCGGCGTCCACCACAGCTCCGCTGACGTATTTCCGTTACGAATATGAGGTGGTGAATTGTATACTAACAGATTGCAAAGAAGAAAAAAAAAACTAGAAGGAAAACTTCCTCAACAGAGTGTCGAACCAGTGACCTCGCACTCCTGGGCTCGCAACGCTAACCATTAAGAGACAAACGAACCTTCTCTAACTTGTTAACGGCAAGTCGTTTACATACATTATGTACCGCTGGCGGTCCTCAGAGCTCTGCAACTTCAGCGCGTTTTCGTCATCAGCAGCGAGATGGCACGACGGGCGTGCGTTGGGTGCGCGCGCTCCAAAAGAAGTTGTCTTGCCTCCTCGATCTACATGCATATATTCTGCCCTGACCACTACGCAGACTCTTGCCCGGCCTGTGGCAGCTTCCCAACAGTATTTCATGTCATGGTGCAGCGCATCCCGAAGTTATTTCCTCTCCTTCCCGCTATCCTCCGCCCCTCCAGCACCTAAGAGCTGTAGGGCGATGCCCTCTGGTATGGGCCTCCCGAGGTCCGGCAGGCCTTGGTTAAACGGGCCCGGTTTGTCACCGAGATCATCATAGGAAACCCGGACTAGGGTTCCCTCTCACACGCTTTGTTCAATAAAATGTTTTCTTTCTCCTGCCGCGCCACTCTGCCCGGAGACCGCGGTCGTCGGAGATCGCGGGGGCACAACCTTTCGGCATGGAATCCAGTGGGCGAGTCCCTGCAAAGTAAGACGTCTACGAAATATATATACAGCGGGGGGTTCTGGTCATGGCAGGCTAGGCTAATCGCCGCACATGTCAGCTAGACTACTTGCTTGTTTACGCCCACATTTCTTAGATTGCTGTGATTTCACATTGCACTCCTATAGAAACGTTTAGTGTATTATCAGTGCTTTTTTTATGAAATTCAAAGCAGATTGCGCTTGCAGTGATGCTAGAGCGCATCGTTTCGAACCAGCCGCAACAAGCTGAAGGCACATTGACTGGTATGAAAACGGAGCGCTACCTGTGAAGGTTTACGCGAAACGCCGCCTGAAATCGACGTTGCTTCGCGGTCACGTTTACAGATGGCAGCTCTGCAGTACACCGTCAAGTTGTAAATTTGAAGCCTATCACCACCACGGTTAATGCTCATTCCACTTCTGTTTTAAATGCAAAACATCTCTTGGCAGACTTCTGCAACTTTGAGCTTGCGTATGTATGTATGTATGTATGTATGTATGTATGTATGTATGTATGTATGTATGTATGTATGTATGTATGTATGTATGTATGTATGTATGTATGTATGTATGTATGTATGTATGTATGTATGTATATGTACGTATGTATGTATGTACGTATGTATGTATGTACGTACGTATGTATGTATGTATGTATGTATGTATGTATGTATGTATGTATGTATGTATGTATGTATGTATGTACGTACGTACGTACGTATGTATGTATGTATGTATGTATGTATGTATGTATGTATGTATGTATGTATGTATGTATGTATGTATGTATGTATGTATGTGTGTATGTATGTATGTATGTATGTATGTATGTATGTATATGTATGTATGTATGTATGTGCCAACTAGTTCGTGCTCTCCTGGTTGTATCGTTATTTTATGAAATGGAAGCGCACAACGTAGAAGCAGACGGAAAGACAGGGACTTTCCGTCTGCTTCTACGTTGTGCGCTTCCATTTCATAATTAGTCATGTATCACCAACTCGCCCAATCAACCATTTTGTATCGTTATTATTATGCGTAGACATTGGTGTGGCATAACACGACTCTGTAACGAACATAAAGGTGACACGAAAATTATGACAGACTTGCCATAACGCCATGATTTATATTCCATGGCCCTGTTGCTTTTGCGGTTGTTTGGTCAACTTTATATGTACCAAAACCTGGTACGTTGTGACAAGAGTGTACGACAAATGTAGGTGGCACCTTAGCCTGCAAATTATGACACACTTGTCATGTGCATCATTTACACGACATAGCCTTGGGGCAATCGCTGCCGTTTAAATAAATACGTATATGCCACAATTGATATGGCGAGACATTTCTGCGAGACTGATATAAATGATAGGGACTTACGAGAAAATTATGACTTGGGTGTCATATATACCATGACATACATGCCGTTCTCATGGTGCGCTCGCGGCTATTCGGCTGAAATAAAAATGACAGGTCGTACAACGAAAATATAAGATTTCTATATGATGAATAGTCTCTTACATGTCACGTTTACGGTGCTCCCGCAGCCGTTATACTAGCTGATCAAGATACATCCCAATTAGTATTGTTGGTATGTGGGGTTGAACGTCCCAAAACCACTATATGATTATGAGAGACGCCGTAGTGGAGGGCTCCGGAAATTTAGACCACCTGGGGTTCTTTAACGTGCACCCAAATACCCAATTAGTATTGTGTGATCGAATGTTTGAAAAGCATAAATACAAGCAGCAACGCAACAAACATAATATGAATTTTATTAAAGACAGCGTGATTTGCTTGCCACACTCATGGAGCGGTCGCACCAAGTTGGCTAGCTTGATAGGCTAAAAAACTGGTATTGCTCGACGTGGCTATGTGATGAATGTAAATCACAAATATAATCACAGAGGTGGTGACATAAAATTCCCGGCTTGATATCACGTACAGCTTGATTTACACATCACGCTCGTGGTGCGCTCGCAGCCGTTTCGCTGACTTGATATAGACATAATTGTTGCGGCACATCGCTGTGCGATGAACATAAATAACAAGTGATAATAACGCCACGTTCCTTCCTCATGTTTTCTTATGACCCCGTAACGCTGTACGCGATTCGCAGCGTCTACCGTGTTCAAGAAGCTTCAGGACTGCAGTACATGACTTTGTTTAGACTACGCCCACTTCGTGAGTATTTAAGATTATTCTGGAATCTACTTCACTGCTAGCGAGAACGCTAGAAGGTTCGATGGCGACTGTATAAATGCCGACACGTTTCGCCGCTTGTCAGTTGATCGATGGCTGTGTTCACCGTTATCAGTGAAAGCCTGCTACTGTGATCTGATTTTTCGTTTACCGGGCACAAGTTAGCCCCCAAAAAACAGTTTGATCTGACCACCCAGTCTCCTGCGTTCAGCTGCGTCACGACCTCGTGACAATATGAAGATCATGACATTCATGTCGTGCACGGTATGTATTACGTGCCATGCCACGCTCATAGTGATCTCACGGCCTTTTCGTTGACTTGATGTACAACACAATCAGTATTGCGTGGCGTGACCGTGCGAACAGAAATGACAGTCCCTAACATGCAAATCAAGACATGTATCTTATGTGCAGCACAATTAGCGACTTGGTGTATGCTTCGCATTTCATCGATTTCCATAGTGCGTGGGATATCCGTTTTTTGTTTTTTTTGTTTTTAAGGAAGAAAGACTGAATTCAAAATACGGAAACAAAAGTGATGCTAACCATATGCAAATACGTATTAGGTTTTTAATTCTACCCTCTGAAAATGAGGAGTCAGGTGAAAGGGTTGACGAAGATCCACCGCGGTACGTATGATAACCATTGACAGCGTACAGAGTCATACAGGCTCGTTGCCCACAGGTAGGGCTGATGTCATACACAACACGTCAGAAAACATCATCGACGTATAAAACTGAATCTCTCACGCATAAAATTAAACTTGAATGCTTGCTCTGCTGTTTGCATATATCTCGCATTCCGTCCAACTTTTTTGTGTGTGTGGACGTGCACAGTTACGGAATAGGTTTACGCCAACTTTAGGGCGGAATTATAGGATACGGCAATTGTAGTAAAAGTTTTTTTTGTGAGTTAGTCACATTATAATTGAAGAGTGTAAAGCTATCTATGTGACTATCGAACATTACTATCACTAATGTTAATTTCCCAATATTTGTAATTTCAACATGTGAAGAACGATTGGAGCATTAGAAAAAATATTAGCACAATATTCGCACGCGCACAATTTTACTGCCTTTTCGAGGGGCGTAGCATGCACTCCAATACAGCAGCTACTCTTTTCTAAGGCACACACTATTACACTGGTAATATTGTGTGTCTCGGTAATAGTGCACATCCCTTTGAAAATGTAGAAACATTTTCCAGGGGAATAAATGCGTAGTGCTTTTTGCGCTTGTATTGAGTTTGTTTGAAACGTGTGTTTGGATACTAGACATTAGAATATAGTGACCAAGGGCTCTATGCAGGATCGGACAATTTACGCGAAACTCGTCATCTTCTTGAGCTCTGGCGACACCATTTTATGAACGAGCCAACAGGGCGAAAAAGTCGAATCTAGTTGCAGCGTGCTGGGTTTCATTAACTACCATGAAACCAGTCACCGCGTCAAGGGTGGTCGATTAAGCTGGGTGGTGTTTTGAAACCAAGGGCATCATCTTTCATTTGTTTGTCGTTCTACTGAGCGCCGATGTGCAACCATAGAATAAAGGTGTCAGGAACTCTTTGTGATTGTATTTTTAGAGGCAGGGGGGTTTAAATTTATTGTGAAGCTTTTAACGCTTGCACTAAGTTTGTTTTAGAAAAAAATCAGCGTAGTGGCCTCTGAGATCAGTACTGGTTGAGCATCTTACAACATTGCGAGTGCAACCAAATCTGAGCGCACGTGTCGGTCTGTATATTTTAGCGAGGCCACGTGTAAGCGTGTACATTCAAGCGCGCCGCTCAGCCGGTGAGTGTCGTCTTTGTCGTCATCACCTGCTAGCGCACGAGCAAGCGCGGCCCTTGGTTAAGACTCTGCTGTCGGTCACCTTCAACGTCAGTGATTCAATGCTATACAAAACAAAATCACCTGACCTGACGCGTAACTCGGATGCTCCACTCCGTGGTTCATATTCTGCAGCCAATCGTATTTCCGAGCAAACAATTTTGAAGTTACACAAGGCAAAAGCAACTAGTGTTTACACGTTCCGTCCACGTTGGGACATTATTTCTATAAGGCCCTTGCTAACACGGACGCACGTGAGATCACGGCACACAATTCTTCGAGACGAATTGCATCATGTTCGCCCTTGATGCCAGTGGAAAAATTCCTTTTGACGGCATACCTTAGGTACATTATGCGCAAGAATATTAAGCCCAGGTGACCTTTGGGACAACCAAGTAGTGGCGCAGAGTCCGGCGACGTATGTGCACGGAGTGCACAGAAAACCACCACGCTCGTACACCTGCCGCTCTCGCTCACACTGTTTGCAGCATACGAGTACACGACTTTGTATTCACTGCAAATAGAAAAATTTAAATTACAAATGTTTCGCGGTGTTTCACTTTTCCCCATTCCGGGATCAGACTCACTGACGGGCTAAATTTCTTTCGCGTTAAACAATTTGCAAGGCCCCATAAAGTATGGTTGTTGATCACTTTAAGTGTTTATACGTTCTTTTGGTCTTATTTCGGTCAATACTGTGAACAATTTATATATTTCAAATCTCTGAAATCCCCGCTATTTTTTATGTAACTGTCACTTATGCATTGTAAGAGAGCATTGGCCCAATCAAAATGTTTTCCGACGCCATTAGGCCGATGATATTCTCCAGAGCCCTTGTTTTCCTGCCTATAAACCTTTATTACAATGCATTGTACTGAAAAAAAAAACACGAGTACTACACTGTCTGATTTAGTGTTAAAGAAAAAAAAACTAAATAGATACAGGTACGCCTTTGCAACGTACGTAAACGACAGAGTTGGGATGAAAGCGCTACCACCTGGCATACGCAGATTGAGTTCCTTCTTTTTTTTCTTAATTCTTACAAGTTTTCGTACACCTCTTTCAGCACCCCATTCTTCCTTTTCCTTCATATATGTTTCTTTATTTGCCACTTTCTAACTCATCTGTTCATATGTATTTTTATATCACCATGTCTACGTTCCTTCCTCATAACTTTGAGATCGTTCCTCCTTATTCTTATTTTTCTTTCCTATCTCTTAAAGTGCGATAGTGAGCATTGTTATGTTGTGGTTATTTCTCTCTCCTCCTTCTCTTTCCCGTACTTCCCTAACGCCAGTTCTCCTCACCCTCACATCGTATCCTCATGCCCTTTTTAAAGTATACAGTATGCTATACAAGGCTGTTCCATGCATCACCCTCTTGTCTCCCTCTTTCCTTCCTCCTCAGAGTCACATTCTTTTTCACCCTCAATTCTGTTTCCCTCCCTTTCGCTATAACATACCAGGCACGCTTTGCTATGCCAGGAGCAGTTTAATACATTACTCATTTTCCGCATACCTGCCGTGTTTTAGGTGTACAATACTGGCCTTACCTCCTCTGTTAAAACTATTAGGTATTCGAACACGCCAACAAAATATTTTCTCAGAAAAGACAATAAAAATTACAAATGTGAGATTCTGGTAAGATTTCAGATCACTTACACACGTTTCGAACTCATGAATTGCAGTATCATGTGTCGCAGCAGAAAACAGGGGGTTGTTGGACGCTTGTCGTCAGCCCCAGGATTTGACGACTGTGACCAAGAACTGCACCGAGAAACAAGTCACTTGGTATTTCAGCAACACCTCAGGCTTGTGTAAGCCCTTGAAAACTTGCAATTGTCATGGAAAAAGTTGTGGATTCCCAAGTAAAAAGACATGCAAAAGACAATGCGGTAAGCTTCTTTGGCCTAATACACTATGAAGTGGTATTATGAAACCATAAATAGGTAAATAATTTTACGGGGCAAAACGTTGCCAAAAAAAAAAAAGGAATTCAAGAAGGCGAGTGCTGACTGTTTCTGTTTTCCTGAGACAAAGGTTACAGTGGAATAGCTTGCGTTCTGAATACACAAGATATGTTCGCATGTCTCCTCAGCGCTAAGGTAAAATAGACATGGACATTCAATTTATTACGGCATTTAATTAGCGGGAAAGTATTGCACAATAACCAGGGTTTTGAACATCGATGGGAAAGAAAAGTAAGCTTGGAAGGTTGTCATTGTACATAAAAACAACCTAATTTTACATGAAGACAAGATAATGCTATGGACACTTTGTGTTCCAACCTTCCTGAATTTGTCACGAGACTGTGTTATCACTCTGTCCTGGCTGTTGCCAATAGCTCGCAAGAGGAGTAAAGCAAGGATAAGAAGAACCAGGCTTTGTAATCCTTTCTTGTATTAAAGGGACACTAAAGTGAAATGTTTACTTTGTTAAGAGTGGTCCACTGTACCGTATAATGTCGCAAGTTTTACTATCATAAGTTCATTATCACAGAGAAAAAATGAAGGCTCAAGATTCAGTTTAAACTTAGCGCCGAAATCACAACGCATGACGTCACTGATTTCAAATTGTATTATTTGTATATTCATGTCATTGGCTCGATGATATTTTTTTTAAACTACAAGCGTTAGTAATAATAACGTTGTGCGTAAAAACTGAGACACAGGACAAGGAAAGGAGCAATGTAGTTCATTGTAACCGATTAAAAAATACGAAGGTAGGACCTAGTAAATGCAGTCAAACTCTATGTCACGGTGTTTGGTGCGGGAATATCGGCGTGCCGTCTCAACCCGCATTTCTTTTCGCACATTTCATATCTTACGAAGCGCCGTCTCGCGGGTAAGTGTGGTGCGGAAATAAATGAAGTGGTGTTTGCCTAAAGCATCGAAAGAGCAAAAGCAAGGTGAAATTCGGAGAGGGGATGAGGTTGGCACAGGAAGAATAAATGGCGGATGACATCCGTCTCTCTGTCGTTCAATGTAAGAGTTACTTACCTTCAGGGAACGGTACAATTTGGCGCAGTCGTCAAGCGTACATGTGGGTTACATTCTTCGTTGACCGGATGCCGTCAGCTGAACTAAGCTTCCCAGCTACCAAGCTCAAGGTGTGCCTGCGAAGAACCTTGCACGCGATGCTACAAGAGCTTACCTCGTCGAATGCGTGCTGCAAGGAGCTTCAATCAACCGTGAAGAACTTCTCGATACGCGATCTGCCAGTCTAGATATGCAGCCGGAAGAGTTAGAGGACAAGGTCTTGGAGTCTTCGCGCCGACACACCGTTCAAGAGAAACGGAGGGTAGCGTTATAATGAATCTCATCGAATGACCGCAACGACAAATTGTGCAGCTGACTGAATTTATGACAAACGTACTGAGACTGCGTGACCACCAAAGAGATGTAGTGGAACCAGATATTTTCGAGAGAAGCTTGCGTTTTCCTGACTCCTTGCCTTTCCTTTTTGAGCTCTGTGAATTCCAAATGAATGACCTCGAATGGGTCGGCGGAGTGCTCTGGTGTTATCATTTTGTCCGTGGGCTGCTTTAACTTGACTTTGTTCGTTCGACAATCGTGGCGTGCGCAAATGTAGTCTCTGATGTCTTCTTTTATACCTGGCCACGTAATTCGTTTCAGAAATTTGCCGTACGTATGCCTAAATGCATCATGTTCGCCTGATTATGAAGTTTTGCGGTAAAGATGCAGAATCTTAGCAATCGTCGTTGATGGCAAGTGGTATTTTTCATTGATGGATTTCAGTCCTTCGGTTTCTTCATAGAGCTTTGAGTGATTGATTTGTACGGGGTTGTAAACTGCTAAGGGTGTCAAAAGCCTGGACAGTACGTCTGCATCAGTGAGTAGATGATCTAGACGATGCGAAATTGCTAAATTCAACGGTTGCAGGTAATTTACTCTTCTGGCAATGCGGCCTCTTTTTTGTGACATACCGAGGAGATAAGACAGTGCTTGATGATCCATAAAAGTGGTAAATTGTGTACCTTCTAGCTACGTACGAAAAAACTGCGCAACTTTCAGTATGGCGAATGCTTCCCTTTCTGTTGTTGAATAGTTAACTACAGCCGGCTTCAGTGTGTAACTGTAATAACCTACTACATAATGCTTTTGATGATTCAAGCCAGGTAAAGGACTGCTCCCGTCGCTTAATGTGACGCATCTGTATTTAGCACAAAAGGTAAAGAGAAGTCTGGGATCCGTAGGATGGGGTCTGGTGATATTATTTTCACCATCTCGAAGTAAGCTCCTTCACAGTGGCAATCCCACTGAAACGGTATACCTTTCTGCGAAGGGCTTGTGAGAGATCTCGTTTTAGTTGCTTAGTTCTCAATGAATGACTAAAAGTGTCCAGCCAGTCCTAGGAAAACACATAATGAATGAATGTCACTTTTACCAATTCTGAGATTCTCTCCACGGATTCCTGCTTTGTGCTTTTTGTGGAACCGTCAAAGACTCATCCAAGAAACACTACCCTTTTTTATTGAAAAAAAAAGCACTTTTCTTGAAAGATAGCACCTTTCTTGAAGTTCACTTTGAGATTTTCAACACGTAGCGCTTTGAAAACTAGCGACAGGTGTCTCCGATGCTCTTGTTTTATTTTTGAGTAAACTATTATGACGTCAATGTCAACATTGCAGATTGTGCCCATGTACGACTTGAGGGTTTTGTACGTGATCTTTCAAAACTAGGCTGGCGAATTTTTTCACCCGAACGGTACGCGGTTATATTTATCTAAATCAAACAGCGTTATAAACGCAGTGTACTTCTTTGTGTATTCTGTCAGTAGAATTTGTCAGAAGCCTTTGCAAAAGTCCAATCTTGAAAAACAAAGAAAGTCACTGGTCTTATAAATACTGTAACCAATTTTTTGGCATTGGGTGTGGTATCAGGTCAGTTTGTTGGTTAAGAGCCCTGAAGTTTTTGCATAGACGAAAACTGCCATCTTCTTTAGGAGCGATTGTCATTGGCGATTCAAATGGCGACAATGAAGGTCGAACTGTGCCATCATCTAGCATTGCTTGTAATTCTGCTTTTAACCATTCCTTTTTTTCTCTGAATGTACTACATGGAGTTCTTTGAAAGCGGAAGGGGTCAGGAACACGCAAGCATTCCTGCTCGCTATTGATCAGTGCACGAGAACGGTTACAGCCGGAGCTGGAAAGGAGGACGCTAGCAGCGTCACTAGTCTACTAAAGGCAGATTGTTTCCGGAATATGACGACATTGGTGTGTGACAACGACCCGGTTTTGAAAAGGACAGAGATTTCAGAATGGTTGAACCGTCGCGGCATGAAAATCAAGTCTTGCTCCCCTTACCATCCAGCTTCCAATGGCCTCGCATTGCGTGCTTTACGAAACGTGAAGCAGTACATGAAGATGTACCCAAATTTCCAAGGTGGTTGGAAATGCTGTCTTGAAGCCGCTGTAAGACACCACAACCGTTCCTGAACAAGTGGTCTCGGATGCAGTGTTGTTTGCAACCTGAGGGACAGTACCAGTGCTTCCAGCCGACCACAAACTGGGTCTTTTTGAGGACCTGGTCCTTTCCGAATAAAGAAAACAGTCAAATAGCAAGAAGCATACAAAAAAGAATGAAGTACTTCGACAGCAGACGTAGAAGTGACATACCAGACATACAGCCAGGAGACTACGTTCTAGTGAGAAAAGGAGTAGGAAAAAACCACTGATAAGTTTTACGGACTTTTTCAAGTTGTCATAACAGCTTTGCAACATGGTATCTTAAAGGGGCCCTGAAACACTTTTTTCAAGTAACCATGGAAGGAGTTCACAGGAAGAGCTTACTGCCTCACGAATTCAATGCCGCAAAAATTTTAGGAATCCGTTCAGTGCGAGTGGAGTTACAAAGGCTTGTCGCGTACTGTAATTGCATTCTCTCTTCTCTCGTCTCGACGAAAGCGCTGGAAGCTAAGCAGGGACGGATGGCAGGGCCACAGAAAATACTTCACGCGCAGCTCTTGACCTTGAGCTCTTTTTTCTTATTTTTCTTCGAAGGCGCGGCTTTCTCAGTGTGATCGCGCGCGCACGCGTGGACAAGTAGTGGCCTCCCACGGTGATCTCTGTAACAAGCGAGCGCGCCATGTTCAACTCAGCCAATGGCTGATAGATGGGTTTGCTACGTGTGATTTTTGGGCATATTGCGTGGTTTGTCGAGAAAAGAGAAATCAATTTTAGCTGACTTTAATAATTCATTGTGAATTTCAGGCCGCGTGCTGCGCTATGATATTTGGCTTGCGTGTTGTCGGGAGCCTCTATTATTGATCGGCTGCGTTTTCTGACCATGCTTGAAGAGTGTTGCAGGGCCCCTTTAAAGACCATCTGGGACTCTCCAGGCAGGCAGAATGCGCCTCCATTAGTAACATCTTTAAATATTGCACCAGAAGCTGTGAACAATGAAGTCCGGGAGAATAAAGTGGTCGTGCATGAAGCATTGAAAGGGCAAGAGCAGGGCGAAGAGGAAGAGGAGATAAGGTTGGGACAGGGAGAATAAATTGCGGATGAAATCCGTCTTTCTGTCACTCAATGTAAAAATAATTACGTTCAGAAAGGGCTAAAATAAATTTTACCAACACGCAACATTTGCTTTTCCCTTTAGTGCTCCTTCAAATAGAATTACAATGATTACCAGTAAGGTATGTGATGCTCTCTTTATAGCGAGTTACACAAAACAAATATTCTAGAAGAAGCAGAATGTAAGCGGGATAGCTGCTGGGGTTGTAGTATATTAAGCATAATTACGTTTTGGGGAAGGGAACGCTGACGCAGCAATCAAGGAATTGCTCACAACAGAGTGGTTGTTGCCAAATGGTCTCAGTGACTGGCACTTCCGGACAACGGTGGTGAGAATACAGGAAATAATTGGCATTGGAAGCTAATTACTACTCTCTGCGCTTACAGTGAAGAAAAAAACCAATCGAAGAAAGCACCAGTTGTGTAGCGAACGGCCTAACCAAGGAAGGTGCAAGGCTAGCTTCACAAGAATTTACTGGGACGACCTGAAAGGCTGTCGGGAGTATCAAGGCTGCTACAGGGGCGGGTTTCTCTCCATACAGGAATGTAGACGAAATTGCGGTAAGTGTTCAAATTTCATCATATCTAAAATGCAGCCGCGAAATTTCATATTCGGGTTAATAGACAGAGAGGTGACACACCTGTTACATATAAAGCGAAAATTGCTGAAAATTAATCAATTGAGAAATAAATCAAATATCTTCGGTTTCCAAAGAAACCTAGCCATAGACTTTGGTGAAAGACAGATTATGAAGATTATGTTGGCAACACATGATATTCTATAATTTAAGCTTTGACAGTATATGTCACACTCCCTCTAGCATGAATGCCCTAACACACACACACACACACACACACACACACACACACACACACACACACACACACACACACACACACACACACACACACACACACACACACACACACACACACACACACACACACACACACACACCACACACACACACACACACACACACACACACACACACACACACACACACACACACACACACACACACACACACACACACACACACAAACACACACACACACACACGCACACACACACACACACACACACACGCACACACACACACACACACACACACACACACACATACACACACACACATCGCTGATGTCATTTGGGGCAGTTGCTCGGCTTGCTTGAAAGAGCACGCAATTACAGATTTTAGAAGGTGTTCCGTTGTGTTGTTATCTTCCCAAATTGAACTATACTATCTCTAAAAGCAGTATTTTGTCTTTAAGATGAACAAGTTGAGGGACCATCAGAGATTAAGTGCAAGATTTCGCTTCCCATGGGGGTCCGTCAAAGCACTATGACTTGGCAAACTTTAATGGGGCTCAGTGTAAGGAATGCCTGTCAACCCCTTAATGATCTAGCTGTGAGAGTTTAGTGTGCAATAAAGAACTCTGTGTGCTCTCTAAACAATCTGGCGCCTTGCACTACCACGTCTCTAAAAACCTAACTGAGTCGTTGCAGGACGTCAAACCCCATACACCAAGAGACTAAAGCATAGTTTCCCGTGTGCTCAGATTTGGGTGCACGTTAAAGAACCCCAGGTGGTCTAAATTTCCGGAGCCCTCCACTACGGCGTCTCTCATAATCATATAGTGGTTTTAGGACGTTAAACCCCATATATCAAAGCATAGTTTCTGTAGCATACTCTGTTGTGAACAACCCGTCTTAAAAGTGTGTAAAACCCATTGCCAAGTAATATTTCTTCAGAATATTGTTATAAATATTCTTCATTTCAGGTGACCCCATTTTACGATGGAGGCCTAGACCGAGAGAGATGGAGGGAGGCGAAACAACAAGAAATTCAGGGTGGTTATAAACAGCCTGCAGTATCCTGCTAACCCCACTTCAATAGGGGATGAGGAAACGAAAAACATAATGTTGTGAAAACGAAGAGTGAATAAAAGAACACTAGTGGGTTTATAGAACATGTGTCATGTGAAAAATAACAGGCAGAGCGCCTGTAGTCTTCCTCTAGACAGACGCACGGATGGACATATGAACGTACAGATACAGACAGACTGATGGACACACAGACAGACTGACGGACAGACAGACAGACAGACAGACAGACAGACAGACAGACAGACAGACAGACAGACAGACAGACAGACAGACAGACAGACAGACAGACAGACAGACGGACACATGAACGTACAGATACAGACACACTGACGGACACACAGACAGACCGACAGACGGATGGCTGCTTCGCCTCACTCATCATCATTCTCTCCTTGGATATGATATGAATTTTATTTATTACTACGCGGCACGGCCGTTGTGCCGTCCTCAATAGTTTCTGCCTGAAGGGACGAATTGGCTAGTGCGCAGTTCTCATATATGCAGGTTTTAAAAGTTTACCATCGACAGTTTACCAACAATTGAACTTTGAGCTGTCTCAACCCACTTCCCATTGAGCCATAACAGATACGAAGCTATTGCTCTATAGACCCGTGCCTCCAATCTTAGAAGGTATAAAATAGCTGATCTGTAAAAATCCACTCAATCATGCGTTACACGAGTTAAAAATATCGGCGGGTCCATTATGCATTCTCCTAAGATGACGAAAAGGTGAAAGGCACCGTAATCACTTTTATCGATTCTCCGGCCTCCAGAAGCTTTTTGTCGCTAGCATGCCTTTTCGCTGCTTACGGGCTTGCGAAAAGGGGTGGGGCAAAGGTGGCAGATGCGCTCACCCCCTAAGCTCTAAATAGGTCGGGGGTCACAAACTATGTCTCTTATATTGACTTAATAGGGAGCTTAGGCGAACCTTCGTCACCCCCGCCCCTCTTTCGATGGGTAAGCCTTACTTTCGCCTATGGGATCAGATTTATTGCAAACTCTCTGCACCCCACGTGACTTCTGGCTAGTCCGAAATGGACGAAGTGACAATGTCATGATACTAACACCATTTTACGTCACATTGTGAACATTCATATGACGTCGTGATAACGTCATATATTGTATTATTAGAGACCATCCAACTCCCTGTCTTGGTGGGCTAGGTGACCGCATACCTACGCCCATCGGGAGGGCCGGCGATGGCGGAGTGAAACAGTTTTTTGAGAGCCGTATTATCGCCGTAAGGCATAAGACGGCGCTTGTCGACCGCCTGAGTGTGACTGATGGCATAAAGGTGGGCATAATTGTGGGAAAAGGTCGAATGGGATTGCCTCCAGGGCCATCGGGAGGATGTAGCTGCGGGCTTAGTTACGTGAACACGTCCCATTCTTGAGGACGGATTCCAGCTCCACTGGCTTGTCATTAAAACCTGTCGACCAGCTTCGCTCGTCTCTTCTGACGATCTTTGCTTTCTGCACTTGTCGATGGTTCTGCAACTTGTCAAGAACGGATCGACAACAGACAACACGCGACACAAGCCCCCCGTTACCCGACAGAACACCAGACAAAGTATAGTACAACATATACCTAGCTACGTGTCTATCGGAATTTCGTTCCCTCTACATCAAGAGGCACATGTGGGACACAAGACTCCTAAAATGAGAACTCTATTTTTTTACACGTACAACATGGTAATGAAATGGAATATAACATAAAGTTGCCTTCTTGAGATCACTCTGGACGAGAGCGCTCAGCTAAGGCAGTGATGCGGACAAAATTTTGCCCCGACTCGCCAGCGAAAGACTGGTTACATGGTGGAGAAGGTACTAACTAAAACGCATGGCTCAATACGTCCGCATCAGTGTTTAGCTTTCCTTTCTTGTAGCGAACGTCTAAGTGGTGCTGTCGGAGTATGATGTTCCACCTTAGTAACCGGCATGATGTTATTTCACCAGGTTAGAGGACAGTGGTTAGTTTCGACCACAAACCTCGAACGGGAGACATAACGGGCTAGCTTTTGAACGGCCCACACAAGGAAAGCACATTCCTTTTTAAAGGTACTATATGCGCCTATTCCCTGCAGCTCAGTTTTCGACTAAAGTACAAAACTGGCCGTTCGCATATACCAGCGCTGCAATATATAGCTCCTATGCCACGATCACTCGCGTCGTATTGAATGACAAAGTCTTCAGAAAAAATTGGCAGATCCCTAGTACAGAGGGAATCAATGATATGTGAAGTACGAATGAGGAAGGTTGATATGTAACTATAAAATCAGCACAATGTTACGAGGTGAGGGTAAATGATGCCGTACATGACTTACGTGTCATGATTATCATGTTTGGATTTGTCGCCGACCTTCGTCATCTATCCACGTCACGTGATACCAAATTTAGTATATGTGGAGCTAGCGAATGGCCGTGAGCACGCTATGAGCGTGGTATGTTGTCATTTTCTTAAATAACACGCTTGTCAGCATTATCACGTTTGCACTAGTGATACACTTTCGTCATTCATTGACGTCACGTAACACGAAATTTGTTATACGTGGAGCTAGCGAAACGGCCGCGAAAGCACCATGAAGGGCCCAGTATACTCCAACGCAACGTTGACGCGCGCGCACGCTGGTCACAGCGATGCTATACGTTAGCGAAACGCGAGCATTCTATAGTCTGACGCCAGGCGCCACCGGCGCGACCAGCGTCCGTCGGTGCGGCCCGACGGCAACCGGCGCGAAATGCGACATGCTGCATTTCACGCCGATGCGTTACCCAGACAACACTGCGACTCCCTCTTTTGTGACGGAGGAACGACAGACGCACTTAAACGCGCATGCGTCATAGCAACGTAGTGCGGCGCGCGCCTGCGAGTATATGGCAAGACCGGTGCCTGGCGTGGCAACGCCGGTGTAACACGACGAAATGAACGCCGGTAAGCACGCACACCGCGTCACGTCGAAATTTATTGGCACCTTCACTGTGGTATGTAGTCATGTTCTCACATGACACTCATCTCATATTTATCATGTTTGCACCAGTCACAAACTTTCGCATCCATTGACGACACATAATACAAAATTTGACACATGTGAAACTAGCGAAAGGGCCACGAGCGCATCAAGATGGTAGCATGTAGTCATGTTGTTATATGACACGCATCTCATGTTTATGATGTTTCCATCAATATCATACCTTCGTAATCCATTCATGTCCCATAATACCGCATTTGGTATGAGTGAAGCTAGCGAAGCACGGCCAGCGCATCATGAGCATGGCATGTAGTCATGTTGTTACATGACTAGCATGTCATGATTTTCATGTTAGGGTCGGTCACTTGTGTTCGGCATGCAATCATGTCATATCATACTAGTTTTGCAACATCCCATGTGAACGCAACCACCACAAGAGCTGCAGAACCATAAAATGTAAATAATGACATTCATGACATAACTTTAATGATTTTGATGTTATGACTAGTCAAATATGTTCATCCTACAGTGATGTTATGCCATACCAAGTTTGGCATTGATACCATTATCGAAACTGCCAGGAGAGCTAAAAGTCGTAGGCGGCTAGATAGATAGACAAACAGACAGATAGATAGATTGATAGATAGATAGATAGATAGATAGATAGATAGATAGATAGATAGATAGATAATTAGATAGATAGATAGATACGCTTAAAGTAATCGAAGTTCGCCCAGAAACGCTTCGCAATTAAAATGGGGTGCCATGAGAACGGTCTTTTCACTTAGGGTCTGTTTCAGCTTGCAAAACGCATTCTCTTTTTCTGAGTCCCGTACCACTCTAACCAGCTCGGACTTTCGAAGTGCGTAAGATAGAGGGCTGAAAATGCTTGGGCAGTTTTCCACGTAAGGCTGATAGTATCCAGCTAGGCACAAGAATGCCCTTATCTCAGATTTTGTGCTTGGTCGGGGATAGTACACGACGGCGGCTATCCTAATTTCTGAAGGTCTACGCCGGCCACGCCCCACAACGTGTCCCAGGTAAGACACAGCGCCGCACTTTGGGTGACATTTAGCAGGTTTCGCGGTAAGACCAGCTTATTTCAACTTGTTCAGCACGAATCATAAATGCTCGACATGTTCTTGCCAGCTGTTTGAGAAGATGGCGACATCGTCAAGATATGGCAGAGCGAACTCAGAGAGGCCATTAAGAACGCGGTCCATTAAGCCCGAAAAACAAAAGCGCGCATTTTTAAATCCAAAGCTCACCTTAAAAGTGAACGATACGTTCCGAAGAAATAAACGAATGTGGAATAGTGGCTAGCGTGCTCAGTAAGGGGGACATGTCAATACACTCGCACGAGGTCTAACGTGAAAATATAACTATACTGTGACACAGTTTCTACCCTCTCCTCTAGGTTTGGCATCGGGTAAGTTTGGTTTCGAGTTATGGCGTTAACAGACCGAAAATCTATGCATAGCCTAGGATCTTTTCGCGGCCCTTGAACCAATATTAGAGGGGATGTATAGTGACTCTCGCCCGGTACTATGACTCCCAACTCGACCATTTTATCGATCTCCTCTTTCAGGACCTGTTTTTGCAGATGGGAACATCGATATAGCTTGCTACGGATCGGTTCCTCACAAGGTTAGCTCGATATCGTGTTCAATCACCATGCTGTTTTCCGGGAGAATCCGAAAACACGTCTTTAAAATTGGAAACAATCTTTCTCAAGTCCTTCTTCTGGACTTCACTTAACCTAGGCTCTAGGTTCAACTGCTCTAAGATTACCTCTAATCCCCTTTCGACTACATCACTTTAGAGGTCAAAATTTCTGCTCCCTCCTCCTCTCAAGCATTCAAAACCAGATTTACGACCACTTGACGTTGAACGTATGGTTTCATCAAGTTATTGTGGTCAATTTCGTTCGGCCACCTTCCTAATTTCACTTCATAATTGGTATCAGAAAAATTCTATATTAATTTTGTGGGCCCTTCCCAATGAACCTCAAGCTTGTTCCTTTTGGACAGCCGCAGTAGCATTACCTGACTACCCACTTCAAAGGTATGTTTCTTTGGCCATTTGTCGTGGTACTCCTTCGACAACACTTGTGCGGCCTTCATGTGGCTTTGCACAAAATCTTTTGTTTTTCCAAGCCTCTGAAAGAGGTCTAGAACATACGCAACTACATTACGATTCTCATCGAATCCCTCCCAGGACTCGCGTAGCATTCCCAATGGTGTTCTCAAACTGCCTGCCATACAGAAGCTCTGCAAGGCTAAAACCAGTGCTCTCATAAGGAGCTGATCGAAAAGCGAGCATAGCCGGAGGAATAGACGCTTCCCAGTCGCATTTGTGCTCGTATACAAAGAGCTCTCAGTATCCGTTTCAGAACGGAATGCATACGCTCTACCGGATTATATGGCGGGTGATGGATCGAGCTGTGCACTGCTTTTGTTCCGCATTCGTCCAAAAAGGTAGAGGTAAGGCAGCTCGAGAACACACTACCATTGTCGCATCGGATTTCAGAAGTAAATCTGACGCGTGCAAATATAGAAATCAGTGCATCCACGACATGAGGGGAACAGAGCTCCCTAAAGTGGTATCGCTTCTGGAAATTTTGTGGCTACACAGAGGCCCGTCAGGTTGTGCCGACAACCTTGCCTTGACTCTGGCAATGGCCCGATGATATCAATTACTAGGCGCCGAAAAGGTTCTGTGATAATTGGAACAAGCTTCATGGTTGCCTTCCACTTGTCCGTGGATTTCTTAACGTGTCGCATGAGCGTACAAAGCCTTTGATATCCTTCCAGCAATTTGGCCAATAATACTCGAGAAACTCTAGCCTTGGTCTTCTTTACGCTAAAATGCTCCTGACAACGCTTTTTCACGCGCCAGATTTAATAGTTGGTGACGATACTTTTGTTGCATCAAGAGCTGCTCATACTTTCGACCTTGCACATTTGTGGGGCTGCGATACAGGAGTCCTGCCTTCTAAAAAAAAAGAAACATCCCCTTTCTTTTTCCCCAAGTTTTAGCTTTTCATTAGCGCTTTAATTGAAAGGTTTTCACGCTGCTCTCGAATGAGCGTTTCTCGATCTACCCGCGACAGCTCACCCGAGCTTTCCGCTACAGGCGAGAGCGTAGTAGCCCTCTCGCTCTCATCTAATGGCGCTATGTCGTCTCCTCCGCCGAAAAAGACGGCTTCCGCGACGGGCGGCTCGAGTGATTCATCCTGAGAATTTCCTGTCCGAGGCACCATGTACGCTAAGTACGCTGAGGGCCATGTACGCTAAGTTGGAGAAGAACGACTTACCCTGCTCTTTGAGAAGCTTCTCAGAGTTATTAGAAAAAAAGATAAGGAAAATCATCGGGAAGCGCGGAAGATACAGCCGCTTCAGTGCGAAGCTTACTGAACGGGCCTTCAATGACAACCGTAGCGATTGGTAAGCAAGCACTCTGCTTCTCGGCGACTTGTCTGATCCACGCGCATTCTCCTGTAAAGTCGTCCGGAAACACCAACGAAGGATGGGCAACATCCATGCTTGCCGCTGAGCCTGGAAATGCTCGACACGTTTTCCTATACAGTAACACACTAATTTCTTGGAGATACGGCTGTAACAGCCACATGTTCTTTTCCGATTCTCGGATTGTTGCGACAGAAAACTTTTGATTACAGTTTACTGCATTGTGCCCTTCCTTTTTGCAGTTGTAGCAGATTAGCGGCTTCCGCGATTCAAACGCCCGTGTGGTATCAGTACGTTGTTTAGAAACCGCACTCGATTTCTCCACTTCCGTTTGCCCTTCCCCTGCAGTGTCCTTCGTAAGAGACGGGCCTTCTTGAAATTACGGTGCGGAGCGGGTTTCCGTTGGTCAGGTTTCTTTGAAAAGCCCTCTTTTCTTTCCTCCTTTGCAACGCGCTGTGCCCTGCTATGCAACTTTCGGCGAGTATAATACTCCTCAACTAACTCTGCTGCCTTGTTTAGCTGTACTTCACCAAGTTTGTCCTGCAGCCAAAGCTTGATATCATCCTCGCAGGAGCGGTAGAATTGCTCCAATGTAATGTATTCTACTACTTTATCGCGATCGTCATGAACACCTTCGCCCTTGAGCCATTCAATTAAATTGGCTTTAAGACGAAACGCGATGTCAACGTGTGACTCATTTCCCTTTTTAGCATACCGGAACCTTTGCCTGAAAGCCTCGGGTGACAACTTATAACGTCTCAAGAGCACTTTTTTAACCTCGTCATAGCTCTCAAACGCTTCTCTCGACAAGCACGTTATCACGTCGGACACTTCGCCGAGAACAAGAGCTAACACGTTCTGCGCCCAAAGGCATTTTGCTCACAGACGTATTCGAACATGGTGAGATACTTCACCATGTCCTCGCCGACTACAAACGGTGGCAGTTGGTCCCGAATTCTATGACTGCTGACCCGAAATGTCGCAGAAGCTAGGCTAAGCGCGTGCGAACACTGTATGATTGCCAATTCTATTCGTTTCAACTCTAGGCGTTCCTGTTTCTCGGCATCCTCACGGCGTTCTCGCCTTTGAGCTTCTTCACGTTCGTGAACTCCTCGCGTTTCAGCCTTCTCGCGGCGTGCTTTGATATCCGCCCAGGCTTCATCGACTTCCTCAGTGGTCACTCCTGCAACCTGCATGATCTCAAGGATCGCTTGGTTTCGTTTCACCCGGCCTAAATAAGGCCACGTTCCTCACACATTTCAATGAGTTCCTTCACTTTAAGGTTCTCCATAGTTCACACTAGCCTCTTCCTGTTTGCCTCTGTTAAGAATATACTTGCCGTACCTACTACAATTTGACTAGCAAGACGCGCAAGCAATTCTTTACATTGCCGTATTTACACCTTCCGCATTAACTTGGGTTTCAAAGAAGCGCTCTTTCTTGGCTTGAAACGGTCAAAGCTCACTCTAATGCTTCAAGCAGCCTTCTTCAAACTACTATAACCTGTGCTGGAGCAGTCTGGTGTACTGAGGGGAAAACATCAGGCACTCACTGCATCGATGTCACTGAAGCCCGCCGATCCCGCAGCTGCCAACCACTGTTACGAGTCGCACCGCCGCCGACACTGTCGTGTAGTGCGTCGACGTCACGGGCCACCAAAGTCACCAGCCGTTTAATAGCATGTGTCTCAGCTCGTGGCTGCTTCTGTGCAGAGCTGATAGACGACCATATAATACGATGGTGAGTTAAGGCAAGGTTTATGTACAGCATAGAAATTGAGGAGTCACATATTCGGCACTGGGGCCGACGTTTTAGGGATTCGAAGAGACGAGATGTCTTCTCTTTGACGCATATGTCGGCTCCTCGGCGAAGCGCCGCGTGGTTCTTTATAGGCCCCAGGTTATACTTTACGTCATCAACGTCCAGAACTGCCGCCGTGTCGTGTCATAATCATCCAATGGGGATCCACCACTGGGTTACATCATGATCCTCAAATCAGGAGCCGCTGCGCTGGGTTAATTGCACCCAAGGACGAGTGATGCTGCCACGCATTGTGTAAGACTAGCCCGACTGGATGGCACCGCTTGCATCATCGGGCTGCTATCGGGCCCGCGGGTTGAGGGAGCTCCCCGCGCGTTGCGTAAGACAGACCGGCGGCGACAGGCTACATGACGTCGTTGAGATGATGGCGTCAGGTGGGCTTGCTCGCTAGCCTTGACACAGATTGCCTTTGCAGAGGCAATGACGTTCGGTGTGGACTCCCAGGCATAAATGGGGGAACGCCTGGCCACGAAAACCAACATGTCGCTTGTTGCCATGGAAACAGGACGTGGCAACATTGTGTTTTAGTGGGCGGTAGCAAGTGGTGGGTCAAAAACGGACACCACCATAAAATACGGATAGGCGGGCACACGAAGGCTCCCTGTTTCGATAAATTTGCACATTTGTTGTTGTAGACCACCCTTCCCCCGATCTAGTTGAGAATGCCCATGCACCAAAAGAACTGCTTGAATATTTCTTAAATGCACTCTACTTCACTTAGGCGAAATTTTCGGTCATATCTCAAAAGATTTGTCGCAAAGAAAATTAGTTTACTTCTAATGAACCTATTAGGGCCTGTTTTAGCTGCTTAGTAGAACAGCTCTGTAGACACTTCGCTGACAGTGGTTCTTGCTTGTTATTTTACAGCAAAAGCTGTTATAAGATCAGAAAACGGGTCATGCGCGCGGCGCCGTAGCTGTCTGGCACCGCCGCTACCAGTGCCACTAACCACTGTCACAAACAATAAGGAAATAAATGCAGTAAATAAAAATATATTAGTGGCACATTAGGATACTGCCCGGGTTCGCTGCGTGCGAGCCCAGTATTTTACCACTGAGCCTCGCCAGGGCTTGGAACTTGTTTCTAAACTGGGCTTAGCCAGGCTTGATGTCGGGTAAGGATTCGGGTTATTATGAGTAATGAAGCATTTTAGAATATCAAAGGAAATACCAGGCGTCACAATGTGAATTGCGTTGCAAGTGGGTCGCACGATGCTCTAACCCATTAGAAAACTTGTTCTTGATAACCTATTAACTGGGGCACATACTCATTTCAGGCATAATTATTCATCGTTGAGAGCCGCTGCATTAAAAATGCACAAAATTTCTAGCACGTGTGTATCGGATACCACGCGTCTCCGAAGATTGACGAAGGGTAGCATAGTGAATGCTGGACTACTACACAAAAATTCTAATTATTCATGGCATAGTTGGTACAGAGCAAGTGTGATTGTAGCAGTTCCCCATAAAGTGTTAGAAAAAGCTCCGAAAGGCCGCCCTTGTAGCATTCGCTGGACCTGTGCTGCACAGTCCGCACAGGCCTGGCTTTTTTTTTTTGTAATTGATGGTGGTCGCTGCTGATTTTACCGACCAGTTAGTGGATTGCCATATAACCACATGGGATTTATAAGACGCCTTCGCACAATGGCGCCAATACCACTGTGCAGTTTCATCTGGTCCACAATAAACCATTTTGCAATACTGTAGTACAGTGCACAGCAGCAACTACGTTGGTGGGGACGTTTTTGTCGAACATTGTAGTTATAATAACGTGTAGTGGTGTACAGTAGAGTACATGACTGTTCACTCGAATAGCAAAACACTAAACATAATTTTTGTGTCATTTTATTTAAATTACAGTGTTTATTGTTCTAATTGCAGCCAACGTGGAAAAAAAAGCCCCGATGGCCACATAGCCCGTATGAATGGTCCGCATGACTTCAAGAATAGACGTTTATGCTGCTTTTACCACCCTAGCAAAGTGAACAAGTGGAACGTAATTTACACCGAAATAAAACATATATAAAGCAAACTTTTGGTACTTTCTGCGTCTTCTTCAATTAGCATTTGCGGGAAGCTTGCCCTACGTACGCATTAGAACGAAAATGCCTGACGCTTCCGAAAATGTTCCCACTGAAATCATAGTTACGTTTAATGTTACGCTCAAAGGAGTTTGTTTTTCTCATGGCGTGCTTGGTGAACCAACCGAAAACAACCACTGACCTTGCAATAAAAAAAGGGTTGTGAACTTATCCTGATCGCACTAGCGGGGTATTATTGAAGCCGAAGCTGTAGCGTCTTTGGGGGTTTATTGTTCTTGTTTTTGCTTCTTCTTTACTGTTTTCCTTATCACTTTTTTAAAACTCTGCTACGTCTTATACAATTTATTTATATCAAGCTTTGTTTTTATGTCTCTTCTTTATATTGAATAGCATTTACATTTCTACATTCCAGGAATTTACCTGAACAATCAGTTTCACTAAGTTGTTGGGCTCAATGCAAAGCATGAATCATACGAAAGGAAAAAAAAACACATGCTGATCAATAATATATTTCATAATTATCTCCAGTTGATCACTGCACATAATAAGGCTTGAATGTGCCTAGCTTGGCCTCCATGGTTTCTATGTGTCTGTTGTAGATGATCTGAAAAAAAAAAAACATTTTGAAAAGACTAAAGTTATACAGTAGATCACTTTGTGAAGTCGTGATAAGCGTATGCTTAATATCCCCGCTAGCACTGATTTGACCCTCTTATAAGCTCTAGAGAATCGCGAAGTGTGATCATATTAGGGAATACACAAATTATTGTAAAGGGTTCATACAGCGTAAACAATTGTTGAATTATTACCTCAGTGAGTGCCACAATTTCTTCCACGGCTGCTCAAACAACGAGTTCACAGAAGGGCATTGTTTGTGAGCGTAAATACTTACCTGATGGCTTGAAGAATCTATCCCGAACTACGTTTTGTGCAAGCACCCACAATTTGAGAGCTTTTATTATCACTAACTTTTTATTTGATTATGCGGATCTCTGTAAGCAGAGACGGAGAAGAAGTGGCAACCTTCCTATAGTATTTCTGGACGTAACGTTGTTCCCAGATTCACTGATCGGATGCATTGCTAGTTCATGTGCACCCTGTAGTTGGCAGCCACACTTCAGGCACGTTTGACCAAACGACCATGCTCGTGGTGATGTCGTTACGTAAAGTGATGACGACTTAGGGATGAGGGAATGATGATTCGACGTGTTTTGCTGACGTGTCGTCATAATAATTATCATTTGTGTCACTTATTATTTACGCCAGTGCAGCTAGTGGTCACTTCTCTATTTTAACGAGGCATCCAAGTGTTTTACCGTGATAAATATCTGTGGTAAACTAATGACCAGAACAATGCTGCGAAACCCGCTTTGGCGGAAGGGCTCCCTTGTGCATCAAACCTCTGGCTTATAACATTTTACATTAGAATAAACCAATGGCGCAATACTATGCAGGCAAGAGCCAAGCGTTTCTCATAAAATGAGGAACATGATTGTTTGGTGGTGCCTGAATGGACGAAAACATTTATGATAAGAAGACAAAAACTCGCAACAAACGAGGCAAACGGCAGTGTAACATATTTAAAGTGTATTGATGTGGTGAGTGCAACACAAGGCAAGAATATGTGTATATAATGTATACATATTGATGTATAAGAAAGACATCATATACATAGAGATAACGAGAAAAAGTGGTTTGTACACGGAGTCAAGCAAGCACAAGAGGCGCTACAATGCCCACTTACGTATTCGCAATTCTAGCGGCGAAGACAGTTTAAGTTTTGCTGTTGCTGCTAGGGTCACACATTAGTATTACAAAGATACATGCCTTATTTTGGCTTTCTTCATCCGTGATGTGAACCATGAGATTTGCTGGGCGCTGGCGTTGTTACTATTTAAAATAAAAACAACATCAACAAATCAGTGACTGTGCTCCCCGTTAAGCAATAAAGGCAATTCAATAACATTCACATTTATCGTTATTCACTTTGAACACCCACGTGTACAATTACAAAAAAACCTAATCATCAAGTGACAAAACTGCAGCTCGTATTTATATAGCACATAGTTGGATAGACGGTAGTCCCTATACCTGTCATACACGTCTGCAACGCAAATCTGCGCCCTTATTCAGTCGTTTAGAGGTACATGTATGCGTGTCATTCAAGCTGGAATGCCACAAAAAACGATCAAATGCAATGTGACACATTCCAATATAATATTAGAAATGCAATGACGTAGCTTGTATACGACGTTTGGGTGCTGCATAGAGGCATGCCAAAACACAGTTACTGAGGCTGCCATTGCCATCGCAACAACAGACCACATACCTTGAATGGAATGGTTTCCTGGGCCTCGTTGTACAGCGGGAATCATCAACGGCTGTTCGACTCCTTCGTAAAGACATGCGGAAAAATCAGGTATTCTTTTTGTGGCAAATGTACGAGACACTCATTGCCAACATTGTCGCAATTACGTTAACGTGGTGGTACATGGCAAGTGCATGACATTTTTCAGAGGAAAGTGACAGAACGCATAATTATTGCAAGCATCGCTTGTTCTAAGCTGTAGTCCTTTAAAGAAATACGTCCATAAGTGGCCAATAAAACAATTCGCAGATTTAAACTTGCGCTATCCCGACAGGCATCATTAAACGACCCCTTTCCTCGTGGTTAGACGGTCGACACCATAAACAACACTAAGTTCCGAAAATCTGACGTACTCCCTTACAGCAGAGTCTTCTACAGTTCAATGTGACTGCATTCTGAGAAGTGGAGGACGTGGGCACAACGAAGGTGGAGTGGCACAGCACGAAAGCGTGAAAAAAAGCGAGCTTTCGAATTGGCGAGATGGTGATTGCGTGTACCTGTTCATACCCCACGCCTATTTTGGAAGTGGTTCTTGAAGGAAAAGAAACATTTGCTGATTTCTGTCTGCCTAATCTGGCAACGCGGCTAAGCCCCTTGTTCGGGAGGGCTGGATGAGATAAAAAGAACAGTGGAAAGATAAAGAGGAGCGAGCGTTTGCTGCACAGGAGCGACGGAAAAAAAAGAGAGAAGAGAAAGAAAAAAGAGAGGCATGGTCGAACAAGTCCGGAGACGGGGCACTGATCGCCGAGAGCTACATGACATTGCGAGTTTGCGGACGGCAGACTGATTGGCAAGAGCTACGCTGGCGTCAGGAGATCGCGGAGGACACAACCGTTCAGCTCGAAATCAAACGATCAAGACCGTCCTTTAGCTGTGGGGGAACTTGCGCCTTAGCGCACATGTTGATATCGCATGACAATGTTAATGTGGCTGCAGCAGTGGACATTCATCTTCACTACACTTCATGCTAAGATATATCCGTCCTAGAGTTTCCTAAAATTAACTACAGGGTACTCTGGCGCTGCGATCGTTCAGAGACTATGGGAATGATGGGTAGTACACGCGTTTGCCTAGTCTTCGTACTGGCGGGCTACGAATCGTACTTGCGGCTTCGTTTATTGCTGGTTACGGTTTCGTTTTAAAGAAAAATAAAACGAACCCTTTTGAAATTCGTGACCTGATTTGAAAAGGTAAGCTTTAAGAAAATAAGGTGGTGAAGCACAACCGCTGAACATTTGCTGATTTTTTTTTTCGTTTCGTGAGAAAACGGCTCCAAGCCACACGAACACACGCGGAGCCAGACCTTCGTCCAATCCAGACCTTAGTCTAATCTTCGTGCCAGCAGCACGAAGGTTAGACTAATGTGTGTACTACCCATCATTCTCATGCTCGCTGAAGCACCGTGCGTTGCAGCTGCCATAGACACTAGCACCAGACTTCCCTCTAGTGTGTATTAGGAAACTCTACGACACCAGTGTCATCGCTGCGCAACCGCTGCGCTACCACTGCATCACCACCGCGTGACGTACCGATTGGCTGCTGCAAAGCGGCGAGCTTTGGTGGACAACAAAAAATTGGTTACCCGAGCGATCCAGCTGACCGCTTTGTTCGCGAGTGATACGAAGTTGGCAATACGAAAAAGGAACGATGAAAGGGATTGTGTTCATATCTATTGTCCGATTCACCAGGACGTTCTCTATGCAACCTTCTTCAGTCGAGAGGGGATATTCACACAACTATTGAAGCGGGTGATTTGCCCCCTCCTAAAGTGTATGGCTTAATGTTGCCAAGGGGGCAACATTAAGCCATATGTTGCCAAGGGGGCAAAATTAAGCCATACGCCACTGAAATGGCGCCGAATGAACGAAGACGACAGCGTTGTTGTACAGGGCTCAGTCTGGGCTGCCTGTTTACTTTTAATTTTGTGCACTCTTTACAGTGACATCTTGATGGGATTGATGACCCCTAAATAAATGCTCCCTGTAACAATACAATTCAGTGCCGTAAGATGTGCGATTGTTGAAACACTATATCTAGCATGCTTACGAAAGCCAGCTCATGAGCTACTTCACAAGCAGACAGCCTTGCGTGTGAGAATAAACGAGCATCCTGTCTTCTTGAAATCAGTTATCTCGGTCAAACAATAAGCAAACGCGCTTGCACATGTAGCCGAAATGCGTAAATTAGGCTTACCGCAGTGACAGCTGCAGAAAGTAAAGCCAGATCGGAGAGTCCATTGTGTACAGTCAAGGTAGTCAGTGTCCGAGCAAAAGCGGACACGTGAGGTTTTTGGTGGACAGGCGACATACGAAACTGGTGAGTGAGAATGTAATAAAAATTACGTGACATGAACGCACGTGCAATGTAATACCCTTGAGAACTAACGTAAATTTTTGAGCCTAAAGGAAGGTAGCGTGCACTAGTGTTTGTCACTTTGACATACCTATTTATTACTTATATTTTAGATGTTATCTGCCACGTAATAAAGAACATTCTTCATGTACTACTCCACCAACTCTGAAAATTGAAATACATTTTTGAGCTATTGGACCGTGAATATAATTTGAAAATTACACGCGCCCTGGAGCAAACTGTCCTATTCTAGCCATGAAAAATAAGTAGAGTGTGTTGAAGCGATATTGACGATATCCTTTATTGTGGGTAGCCGTGACAATAATGGTCCGGAGCTCGGTAGGCTTACATCAACAAAAATATTAATCGAAACACTGAACAACATTTGCAGTGTTAATAAAAAACGTACTCCTATTAATACATATAAACAGCGTAACGTCCGTATCAAAAGGGAGCTTTAAGTGGGCTGTAAAAAAAGAATACAGCTCGACATGCTCTTCAAACACCTGCGGGGTTGCCAAGCTGATGTCTAAATATTTCTGAATATTTAATGCTTTGCTAAACTTTTATAAGTGGTTCTGTCATGTATCGCCGCGATGCATAGCACACTTTATGGTTGGTCTCTCTAGACAAAACCGTTTACTTCAGTCTCTCTTCTGCTGACTTCTGGATTGGCTAGACACTTTTTCGCCCGTTCTCCAGCACATTCACGTTGACTAACTTCTTTCTTTGGAGTGCGACTAGTGATGGCCGTGCTGGAAGAGTGAACTGTTGAACCCTGCCCATCTTACCCCACCTCACATCGGTTCACCCTTTCACCGAGCCTAGAAAACGGAACTCTCATTGGTCTACTTTGAACTCTGCCCTTGGCTCTCGCCACACTGCGAGGCCATGTGATCATTGCCATGCCGACAACGTCAGAGATAGCTCAATCAAGAAACCTGGAGGATGGTTCATTCATGTTTGTAGAAGTGCCGCGAAGACAAATAAAAAAGTACACAACAAGGGCGCTTTTATATAAAGACAATACCAACTAACTCTCCTTTCCGTTTTGCTTCAAGGATACTTGAAAATATATACCTTGCAACTCTTTTCCAGCATGGCCACGAAACACTGCTGAGTGGTAGTCGACGCCCCTGAGAACACGCGAGCCAAATAATGTAGCACAGCCCATGGCGTGAGAATAATGTTAAATTCTCAAAGTAAGCTGAAAATTGCCTCCTTTTCTATCAGTGAATCACGCTACAGGCTCAAAAATCACTGCATCAAGGACCAAGTATCCGCCATTGGCGGAATTGAGTATGGCTTGCTCGGTTCTCAATAGAACCACCGCGGGAGGCCGCGACTTGTCCAAGCGTGCGCGTGTCATTGCAATGAAAGCCGCGCAGTCGAAAAAACAAAGAGAAAAAGTGCTCTAAGTTAAAGCATGCGCGATGTGTTTAGGTTTTTTTTTCACCCTTGCCATCCCTCCATGCTTAGCTTCTAGCATTTTCATCGGGTCAAGAGAAGAGAGAATCCAATACCAGCGTGCAACAAATATTTGTACCTCCACTCGTAATAGATGGATTCTAAAAAAAAAAAAAAACTGCGGTGGTTTATTTACGAGGTAATAGGCTCCTTTCTGAAAAATTCCATGACTACCTGAACGAGTGTTTCAGGGCCCTTCTATGCTTCAACCTCAAAACCAGAATGTGATATCTTAACGAGGCTTCGTGCACATCACCTTCTAAATTGCTAGTCTAGCCTCACGTGTTCTTTGGAGCCTCAACTACCGCTCGGCAGTGTTTACAGAAAAGGTTTAATGGTTTGGAGCACTTTGTACTTTGCTACGGGAAAGCAGGAAGCCGGCCGATTGAGCGAAACACACTGTTCTGCATATTCGCGCACATACTCTCCTTAAACAAGGAAACGAATGCCTGTGTGCGTAACATGTGCCGTTTCAAACTATCTTAAAATGGTAACTGCAAACACAGCTGTGAAGTAGGCACTAGGTCATTATCCCGTGTTCAGTGAATTAGCAAACGGTGCCAATGTGTCTAAAAAACAACACACGTTCGGGATATCGATAAAATTTTCTGGTATGTCTCTTGGTCTATCCGGTGCACTGCTACTTTGAAAAAGTGAATGACTTTCTTCAGAGCCATTCGGCTCTTTATATAAGCACAAAATTGTCGTAGGCAGCTCCTTTTTTGTGTAAATATAGTAATGACTTAAAACTGCTTGTGCTTAGAAAAACTGTTTAGCGATTTAGGGTACCTTGTATTGTACTAATGGAGAACAGAAAGCCGTCCCAGTCAATAATTCTGAAAGAGCAAAGATAAACGCGCCAGTTGTGTGTACATAAAAAAGGTTCAACGATTTGGAGCATTTTGTACTGTACTATGGGAGAACAGGAAGCCGTCCCAGTGAACGAAACACACAGTTTTGCATATTTGCGCACATTCTCACCCATATTGCAATCCCATCGGCTCTTGGCAAAGAAGCACAGTTCCATATGTTCCCAGAAACCATCCTTGTTCTTATAAATCCCTAGAAAGAAATGCGTAATTTGGTCATACAAAGTTTGTCCTAAGTTTCATGCGACAAATGCAGCAGCCTTGAACCATCACCAAATATTTGTTTGCATAGAGCTTGAAAAAAAAAAGAAAAACATGTAACGTAAGTCATTATGCAAACATGTTGACTTAAGCTAGTTGAATGTGAGAACAAAACCCACCATCAGGGCCACAGAAGTAGCTTTTGTTACACGTAGAATTTTGAGTAGTTACCAAGTATTGCGGCTACAATGAAAGGGTTCATTTTGCAATAGACGCATGTTGTCGTAGCTGGGGTATCAAATTCTATCACAAAGGCATCTTCACAAGAGTGAGTTAAAGGAAAATGAAAGCAAGTAGTGCCACATAAATTTGTGTTGTCGCGAACGGTACTGAACCGTAACAAAAAAAAAAATAATGCGATTGATATGTGATAACACTGCAGATTCGTGTTTACGCAAGAGGCTTCGAATGGGGCCTTGCAACAGACGACGGGCTAGAAACAGCTTATTATGTTCTTGAATACGTGAAACGTTTCTTTTTTTAGGGGCGAAGCTCCTCAGGGCGTGGGCTGTGCGTCCCCTGTAGCCTGTATGTAGCCACCTCTAGTTTAGTTCTTGCAGGGTTCACTAGATGGCGGTACCGTCCCCTGTATGTAACCACCTCTAGTTTAGTCCTTGCAGTGTTCACTAGATGGCGGTACCGTCTCCTGTATGTAGCCACCTCTCGTTTAGTTCTTGTAGTGTTTACTAGATGGTGGTACTTGTAGCTGATGATGAAAAGATGCAAGATGTTATAAACTAGAAAGCGGTACTTGTAGTTGATGAAAGACGCGAGATCTTATAAAATAGGAATGATGTCACATATGGCGCGTGTCATTGGTTGAAGGCAATCGTTCGATTTAGTGCGGCGACGTACGCTAGGGGGAGCGATGTAATAAAATCGAGTGGGCAAAATGTACAGAGGATTCATCGTTTACCAGGTTTACCTCCGGAGCTTCGCCCACTCATCATCATTCACTTCGTGGATATGGCGGAATTTTTTTTTTTTTGGGGGGGGGGGGTCCTATTCTGTTCAAGTTTTTTAAACGGGATACAAATATTAATGTGCGGAGTAATATTTAGGTATAAACACCAAGCGCAAAGCAATTTTTTTAATTGTGGTGTTTTGTGCCGTTTTTCACACATACACACACGCAATTCGTGAGTATGTGATTATTCTTAAGGGTTGCCTAGCGCCCCGCCGCGGTGGTCTAGTGGCTAAGGCACTCGGCTGCTGGCCCGCAGGTCGCGGGTTCGATTCCCGGCTGCGGCGGCTGCATTTCCGATGGAGGCGGAAATGTTGTAGGCCCGTGTACTCAGATTTGGGTGCACGTTAAAGAACCCCAGGTGGTCAAAATTTCCGGAGCCCTCCACTACGGCGTCTCTCATAATCAAATGGTGGTTTTGGGACGTTAAACCCCACAAATCAATCAATCAAGGGTTGCCTGGCTTATAAATTCTAAAACTTCACGATAACCAGACTGGACTTAGAAAATGCATAGTATAGATAAAGAAACAAGTATCGTGACGGCGTAGGCAACAGCTTTAAAGGCTGTCTATGAAGAAGACAACACTCATCTCGTTTGTACCCGTTTGTACTGCCCACATCATGAACAGGTACGACGTCGCAATAGCCTGTTTACCAACACGGAAGCTAAGAAACGCTTTGATCAACGTAAAAGACATGCTGCCAAGCGAAAGCTTCCACGGTGTTGGTAATTATATAGGCTGCCCTGAGGGTGTCTGACAACCATTACATGGGGGAGACAAGGTGTCCTTGAGAAAATAGTTGAAGACGAATATCACGTCCGGGAGCAGAACATGCTCTCAGATGTTGTTCGCTGAACACGTGCAACTCACAAGCCACCAAATTCGCTGGCCAACCACGCATGTTCTTGCCGAAGAAATTTGCATCACGCCTACACCTGTGAATCCTGTCTGTACAGATCACTTCGCATACGCTGAACAGGAGTCATGCAACGCTGCCGAGAATGCAGTCTCGTTGCTTACGTCACGTTCTTAGGTATGTTGAAGCGAGCTGTGTCATCCTTTTGTTTAATTACGTGATATGAGGAGGTGATGGCGCACAAGTTAGGCACCGGCTACTTATTCTTTCATTTTAGCATGGAGGACGTAGGGTTTAGGGTATGACGTTTATTGTGAACAAGGCTCTCGTATCGGGTGCCGCAACATCAAATAAACTGTGTTCTTTGTGGCTGATTACGGTTGATTTGTTTACGTGACGTGTACCAAAGTGCTCAATAATGTACTTTGTTTGTTAAGTCAATTCCATAAATTCTATTTTCTAGTAAGTAGTGCAGCCATCATACACCAAAAGGCTATCTTCTTAATTCATTATATTAAAAAAAAATTGCAGATCCCACATACAGTGGGAATCGATGAAACGCGAAGTACGGATGAGGAATGTTGATATGTCACTTTACAATCAGCACAAACGTTACGAGGCGGACGTAAATTATGGCGTATATGACTTACATGTGATGATTATCATGCTTTGACATGTAATTTAATTTCGTCGTCTATTCACGTCCCGTGATATCAAATTTGGTGTATGTGGAGCTCGCAAAACGACCGCGAGCGCGCTTTGAGCGTAGCTTGTAGTGATGTTTTACATGACACGCATATAATGATTATCATGTTTCGTCGCCTGTTCACATAAATATCAAATTCGGTGTATGTGGAGCTCGCAAAATGACCGCGAGCACACTATGAGCGTAGACATGTTTTACGTGACACGCATGTCATGATCATCATGTTGGACGCGTCATTTACCTTCGTCGTTCGTTCACGTCTCGTAAACCAAACTCATTATATGCGAAGCTAGTGAACGGCCGTGAACGCATCAAGAGTGTAGCATGTAGTTATGTTCTTACATGACACGCATTTCATGATTATCTTGTTCGCACCTGTAATATACTTTCTTCATCCATACAAGTCCCGCAGTACCAAATTTGGTATATGTAAAGCTCCAGCAAAACAATCGCGAGCGCACCGTGAACGTGGTGTGTAATTATGACTTACATGACATGCATATCACGATTTACGTGTTACGGTCTGTCACGTATGTTCGCCATGCAGTCATGCTATATTATATCAGTTTTCCCATATGCCATGAGAACGAAACCACTAAAAAACATCAGGACCCTGAAATGTAAATTATGACATTCATCCCATACATGTCATGATTTTCATGTTATGACTACTCACTTATGCTCGTCATGTAGTCATGTTATTCCATACCAATTTTGGTATCGTAGTATTATTGAAACGGCCGGGAGAGCGAAAACTCGTTGGCAGATAGATAGATAGATAGATAGATAGATAGATAGATAGATAGATAGATAGATAGATACTTTCTCCTAACTTTTTGCTGCTTCCATACCGGGCGTCCCCTGAACCACTCAGCAGCAGGAAAGTTCAGTCGCTACAGTGACCAACAAGGGTCATGCGTTCATATACAAGCAATATAATATTAGCTAACCTGGAATGACAAGCCAGTTCAGTAAAAAGTTGAGATCTTTGTATCTGATACGACTGATCACTGGTGAGTCCACAATCTACAGAAGATGAGCTATGAAAGAAAGGCGCATACAAGTACTTCTAGGATGTGGAGCGGGTTCGAAAGTGGACCCAAGCGTAGAAGCGATGGAGAAGAGGCTGACGCGAAGTGTAGGCAATGTGAGGTCGAGGAAAAAATGGAGAAAATGATGGTTGCCCAGAGTGAACTGCTGGTGAGAATCGCCGAGCTCGAGACTGCGTTGGCGACAGAGCAAGAGGAAAACGAGGGCAATGGGAGAACGACTGAAGTCCGCCGAGGAAGCGCTAGCGAAGCTGAACAAAGAAGCGACATACCAAGAGAACAGTAAGGAACCCGCAAACAGAACGGTGGAGAAGGAAAAGCGAGCAAATTTGGAAAAAAAACAGGTTTAGCCGGTTAACTGTCGCAAGGCCCCAGCTTCAGCGGAGGTAGTGGGTGGGGCAGGGAGGGAACAAAGCAGCCGGGCGTCACAGGTGCAAGTAGCCCCATGTGCAGAACGACCCAGCTGAAAAGTCACAGCATGTGATAATCGCCGGGGACTCGAATTTAAATCGATGCAAGAAGCCATCAAAGAGAGGGTAAGAGGTGACAAGAGGGTGCAGTAGGGGCGTTCCCAGGACGCAAGCTGGAAGCAGTCATGAGGCAAGCGAGCGAACGGCTTCAAAACGACAGCTGATAGACGAAACCTCGTGATAATTTCAGGCGGTTAAACGATGTCCTCAATGAAGATGCAACAGGACTAGCAGCCACACTGGCGAAAGGCCGTCGATGACATGCGCGCACTTCTCCTAAGGTACAGATAGTGATATGCACGATACCGGAGGTACCGGTGCGTGATAGCAACCTGCAAAGAGCGGTGGTCAACGCAAACCAAGAGATATGGCGGATGAGTCGAGAGAAAGGTTTTGAGGTGGTGGAAATAAACAGAGAGGTGCATAGGTGGGGGGTTTTCAACGAGACAGAATTCACTTCGATGGGCGGCTAGGTCATGAGGTGGGTTGGCGACTTGCAGGACGCGCAGTAGCTTTTTTGGGGGCAAGCGAGCCCTTCGGGTTGCAGGATAGCTAGTAACGAGGAAAACAACCAGGGAGACTCTTCGACAGGTGGTATGGACAGATACGATTCCAAAGTGGCACCGATATCTAAGAAAGGTAGAGTCCGGGGCATATAATAGACATAGCCACAAGCGCCCAGCCAATTCGACATAGGGTATATTAACATGCAGGGTGGTAGGAACAGGCTGAAGTGGGAAGAGATAGAAGAACAGCTAAGGGAAGAGGAGGCCGATGGTATACGGTTTTGTAGAAACACATCTCAGGGACATGGAACAACCTCCGAATAATCCGGACTACGCGTGGGAATATTGTAATAGAACAGAAGGCAGCAGAAAGGGGGGTGGTATTGGGGCATTCATTCATAAAAGTACAGACTGGCAAAGGGTCAAGCAGGAGTGCAGGAACATTTATGGCTAAAAGGGAAAGTGGCAGGTCAAATGACACTCCTTGGTTTCGTGTATTTGTGGACGGGAGCAAAGGCCAGAGAGGAAAACCAGGCAATGGTAGAGTGTATATCAAAGGACATTCAGGAGTTAGGAAGAGATTGCGAGATAATTATACTAGGAGACATGAATGCCGCACATAGAAGATATAGATGGGTATACCGACCCGACAGGCAAAATGATCATGGATATGTGTGAAAGGCTTGATTTCATCATTTGCAACAGTACCGAGAAGTGCGAAGGGCAAATAACATGGGAGGTAGGAAGGCTTCAGTCGACGATAGATTATGCACTGATGTCACATAGGGTGTATGATAAGCTCAGGGGAATGCACATAGATGAAGGTGGCTCCAGAAGTCTTGGTAGCGATTACAAACGTATCAAGCTAAGTTTTGGAAGAGCAGTGAAAGTGGGAAGGAGACAAGATGAGCAACTACAGGAAAATTTTTATTCAGAAAGGCAAATTGAAGTAGCCACTAAACAAATTGAGAAAGTAATCACGGAGGATAATAAGACAGTGTGGACATACACGAATCTAATTAGACTCTTTGAGTTAGAGCTTGCTAATACGCGTGAGAAGTCACTCCGGAAAAAAAGACACAAACCCAAAAGTTGGTGGGATGAGGAAGTTAAGAGAGCCATAGCAAACGTCAGGAGGCCTCTAGGGAAACACAGACATGCTAAGCAGCGGGGTGAACCGACAGATGAAGTTGAAAGAACATGGGCAACCTTTCTAAGCTGTAGAAGGATGCATCCCTTCTGATCAATGAAAAGATTAGAAGGAAGGGAGACTCAGTGGCTGGCAGAAGTACATAAAAAAGATAGAAAGGCAGCTGCGAAATTTTGGAACCATCTAAACTCCCTAAAAAAATGAGACGAGCCTAGAGCAGAGTTTTATAACTACAGCCCAAGGTGCTAGGCTAGAAGGGACGAAGCTATTGAATATATAAGAACAAGGGTGACAGAGAAATTTCAACAAAGATACTTTATGCACCACAATAGACAAGGACGAATCAAGTGGTGCAATGGCTCATTTTCACAACAAGAGTGGGAAAAGGGCTGAGAAAAGGGTCCCTAGTAGTACATCAACAGGCCAGATGGCATTCCAATTTGGCTGATAAAGACATTAGGTCCGAAGTCTAAGCAGGCTTTGAGAGAGTCAGTGAGCACAATAATAATCGATGTGAGTTCCCGATGGATGGAAAACTTAGCAGGATGAGCATGATCTATAAAGGAAAGGGGACAAAGCTGACATAAACAAATACCGCCCTATAACAGTGACATAAGTGGTCTACAGGTGGCGATGTAGATTATAAAGGAAAGACTGCAGGCGTGGATAGATGATGAGGGGTGCTGGGGGAACTGCAGAATGGTTTCGGAAACACAGGAGGTTGGGAAGACAATCTGTTCTCACTGACGCAGTGCATCGAAATAGCAGAAAAGGAACACAGGCCCCTGTGGCTAGCATTTTTGGATATCAAGGGAGCGTACGATAGCGTGGTTCAAGAGGAATTGTGGGGAATACTGGACACACTAGGCGTGGAACATGTAGTCACTAATCTTTTAAAGGGTATCTTATAAAGGTAACAAGGTAGTTATAAAGTGGGAAAAACAGGTATCCAAGCCTGCAGAGGTAAAACGGGGGCTTAGGCAGGGGGTCCCCCTGTCACCCTTATTATTCATGATGTACCTACAAGGATTAGAAGGCAAAATTAGAGGGAAGTGGCTGGGCTTCAACCTCTCTTTAGTCAAACAAGGAAAACTTATTGATCAGGCACTCCAGCATTAATGTACGCAGATGATATAGTGCTAATGGCCAACAACAAGGAAGATTTGCAGAGATTGATGGACATCTGCGGTATGAGGGAGATAGGTTAGATTTTAGATTCAGTAAGGAAAATCAGCAGTCATGATTTCAATGACAACGAAGGTAGTGAGCTTAGAATACAGGAGGTCACGCTAGAGATTAACAGCATAATACAAATATCTGGGCGTATGGATAAGCAATGGGACGAGTATCTGAGGGAACACGAAATATCCGTGAGACTAAAGTAACAGGAATGCAGCAGTCATGAAAAATAGGGCCCTTGTGGAATTACAATAGGTATGATGTTGTGAGAGGAATATGGAAAGGGGTCATGGTTCCTGGGCTGACGTTCGGCAAAGCGGTCTTGTGCATGAGATCAGAAGTTCAAGCAAGATTAGAAATTAAGCAACGGGAATAGGTAGGCTTGCTTTAGGAGCTCACGGGAATACACCAAATCAGGGAGTACAAGGTGATATGGGATGGACATCATTTGAGGGCAGGGAAGCTAGCAGCAAGATAAAATTTGAGAAGCGATTGAGAGAAATGGGGAAGAGCGTTGGGCTAGGAAGGTTTTCAGCTACTTGTACATGAAGAATGTCGATACAAAATGGAGGAAGCGAACCAGGAAGTTGACTGGTAAATACTTAGAAAACAGCAGGTGGCCAAACCAAAAAGAACTATCGGTTAAGAAGAAAGTGAAGGAAACGGAGACTGACATGTGGAGAATGGGCATGATTAAGAAGTCCGCACTAGAGATCTATCGAACTTTTAAGCAGGAAATTGCCAAGGAAAGGATCTATGATAATACTCGGGGTAGTTCTCTACTGTTTGAGGCCAGGACGGGAGTACTGCGAACCAAGACATATCGGGCCAAATACGAAGGGGTAGACACAGTATGCAGTGCGTGTGGAGAGGAAGAAGAAACTGCCGAACACTTGATAATGTTCTGTAAAGGGCTTCACCCTATAGTTCAGGATGATGGCGCAGAGTTTTTCAAAGCACTGGGGTTTAGGGACCAGGAGGGCAAAATAGACTTTAAGCGGGTAGACTTAACTAGAAGGAGGTTATCTGATTGGTGGCTAAAGTCAAGGCACGAGTGAAAATTAAACTCTTCACTGCAAAGTACGAATCCTCAAACTCACTTTTAAGGAAAAAAAATAAATATAGTTTTGGTTCATTAGGTATTACGGCTTGGTGGCGCTAGCCACTGCAGATTTCGTGTTTCCGCAAGAGGCTACGAATGGGGCCTTGCAACAAGACGACGGGCGAGAAACAGCTTATTATGTTTCTTGAAGTACGTATGAATAACGTTTCTTTTTTTAGGGGCGAAGCATAACCTCATGTGGGCGTGGGCTGTGGCGTCCCCGTAGCCTGTATGTGTAGCCACCTCTAGTTTAGTTCTTGCAGGGCTTCACTATGCGGTACCGTCCCCTGTATGTAATCCAGGACTGCTAGTTTAGTCCTTGCAGTGTTCACTAGAGGCGGTACCGTCTCCTGTATGTAGCCACCTCTCGTTTAGTTCTTGTAGTGTTTACTAGATGGTGGTACTTGTAGCTGATGATGAAAAGATGCAAGATGTTATAAACTAGAAGCGGTACTTGTAGTGATGAAAGACGCGAGATCTTATAAAATAGGAATGATGTCACATATGGCGCGTGTCCATTGGTTGAAGGCAATCGTTCGATTTAGTGCGGCGACGTACGCTAGGGGAGCGATGTAATAAAATCGAGTGGGCAAAATGTACAGAGGATTCATCGTTTACCAGGTTTACCTCCGGAGCTTCGCCCACTCATCATCATTCACTTCGTGGATATGGCGGAATTTTTTTTTTTTGGGGGGGGGGGTCCTATTCTGTTCAAGTTTTTTAAACGGGATACAAATATTAATGTGCGGAGTAATATTTAGGTATAAACACCAAGCGCAAAGCAATTTTTTTAATTGTGGTGTTTTGTGCCGTTTTTCACACATACACACACGCAATTCGTGAGTATGTGATTATTCTTAAGGGTTGCCTAGCGCCCCGCCGCGGTGGTCTAGTGGCTAAGGCACTCGGCTGCTGGCCCGCAGGTCGCGGGTTCGATTCCCGGCTGCGGCGGCTGCATTTCCGATGGAGGCGGAAATGTTGTAGGCCCGTGTACTCAGATTTGGGTGCACGTTAAAGAACCCCAGGTGGTCAAAATTTCCGGAGCCCTCCACTACGGCGTCTCTCATAATCAAATGGTGGTTTTGGGACGTTAAACCCCACAAATCAATCAATCAAGGGTTGCCTGGCTTATAAATTCTAAAACTTCACGATAACCAGACTGGACTTAGAAAATGCATAGTATAGATAAAGAAACAAGTATCGTGACGGCGTAGGCAACAGCTTTAAAGGCTGTCTATGAAGAAGACAACACTCATCTCGTTTGTACCCGTTTGTACTGCCCACATCATGAACAGGTACGACGTCGCAATAGCCTGTTTACCAACACGGAAGCTAAGAAACGCTTTGATCAACGTAAAAGACATGCTGCCAAGCGAAAGCTTCCACGGTGTTGGTAATTATATAGGCTGCCCTGAGGGTGTCTGACAACCATTACATGGGGGAGACAAGGTGTCCTTGAGAAAATAGTTGAACACGAATATCACGTCCGGGAGCAGAACATGTACTCAGATGTTGTTCGCTGAACACGTGCAACTCACAAGCCACCAAATTCGCTGGCCAACCACGCATGTTCTTGCCGAAGAAATTTGCATCACGCCTACACCTGTGAATCCTGTCTGTACAGATCACTTCGCATACGCTGAACAGGAGTCATGCAACGCTGCCGAGAATGCAGTCTCGTTGCTTACGTCACGTTCTTAGGTATGTTGAAGCGAGCTGTGTCATCCTTTTGTTTAATTACGTGATATGAGGAGGTGATGGCGCACAAGTTAGGCACCGGCTACTTATTCTTTCATTTTTAGCATGGAGGACGTAGGGTTTAGGGTATGACGTTTATTGTGAACAAGGCTCTCGTATCGGGTGCCGCAACATCAAGCAAACTGTGTTCTTTGTGGCTGATTACGGTTGATTTGCTTACGTTACGTGTACCGAAGTGCTCAATAATGTACTTTGTTTGTTAAGTCAATTCCATAAATTCGATTTTGTGGTAAGTAGTGCAGCCATCATACACCAAAAGGCTATCTTCTTAATTCATTATATTAAAAAAAAATTGCAGATCCCACATACAGTGGGAATCGATGAAACGCGAAGTACGGATGAGGAATGTTGATATGTCACTTTACAATCAGCACAACGTTACGAGGCGGACGTAAATTATGGCGTATATGACTTACATGTGATGATTATCATGCTTTGACATGTAATTTAATTTCGTCGTCTATTCACGTCCCGTGATATCAAATTTGGTGTATGTGGAGCTCGCAAAACGACCGCGAGCGCGCTTTGAGCGTAGCTTGTAGTGATGTTTTACATGACACGCATATAATGATTATCATGTTTCGTCGCCTGTTCACATAAATATCAAATTCGGTGTATGTGGAGCTCGCAAAATGACCGCGAGCACACTATGAGCGTAGACATGTTTTACGTGACACGCATGTCATGATCATCATGTTGGACGCGTCATTTACCTTCGTCGTTCGTTCACGTCTCGTAAAACCAAACTCATTATATGCGAAGCTAGTGAACGGCCGTGAACGCATCAAGAGTGTAGCATGTAGTTATGTTCTTACATGACACGCATTTCATGATTATCTTGTTCGCACCTGTAATATACTTTCTTCATCCATACAAGTCCCGCAGTACCAAATTTGGTATATGTAAAGCTCCAGCAAAACAATCGCGAGCGCACCGTGAACGTGGTGTGTAATTATGACTTACATGACATGCATATCACGATTTACGTGTTACGGTCTGTCACGTATGTTCGCCATGCAGTCATGCTATATTATATCAGTTTTCCCATATGCCATGAGAACGAAACCACTAAAAAACATCAGGACCCTGAAATGTAAATTATGACATTCATCCCATACATGTCATGATTTTCATGTTATGACTACTCACTTATGCTCGTCATGTAGTCATGTTATTCCATACCAATTTTGGTATCGATAGTATTATTGAAACGGCCGGGAGAGCGAAAACTCGTTGGCAGATAGATAGATAGATAGATAGATAGATAGATAGATAGATAGATAGATAGATAGATACTTTCTCCTAACTTTTTGCTGCTTCCATACCGGGCGTCCCCTGAACCACTCAGCAGCAGGAAAGTTCAGTCGCTACAGTGACCAACAAGGGTCATGCGTTCATATACAAGCAATAATAATATTAGCTAACCTGGAATGACAAGCCAGTTCAGTAAAAGTTGAGATCTTTGTATCTGATACGACTGATCACTGGTGAGTCCACAATCTACAGAAGATGAGCTATGAAAGAAAGGCGCATACAAGTACTTCTGTGAGAGCTGCATTTTCCAGATGCTCAATTTCTGTGCACTGGCAGACTTTTCAGCGTAGTATCCCATCGCCATCAGTACCTAAATGTTTAGCTCATAACAATACTTACTTTAAAAATAGGTGAGCCGAGAAGGCACCAAATCGGGCACCCTCGAAAGTTATAAATTGGGAAGCAGCTTCCTCTTTGTTGGTTATTTGTTATTAAGAGCACCACATGTATACGTGTGGGAGAAGTATCATGCGTAAACTCAAGGAATATTTCTTTTGATTGTATAATTTTCAACCTGATGTCTTAGCATAACTGGCCTATATTCCGTTGTATGAAAAAACAAAACGAACTCCTGTAGCAAATACACTAGGCTATCTCTCACTTTGCTTTTTCTGAGTATTGTGCGGTACAACAATAAACCTGCATGGTATAAAGAAGCACTTTATTTGTCGCACATGAATTCAGCCAGCTGTGCGTGTGCGTAATAGGCATCACGTGTTTTTCGAATGAATGCGTCATGTATGAAGACGATTGCGGACGGCACAACTGGTGGTCTTCGTTAATGCATTTTAAGAACACTTGCGCTATTTTCACACATCTGGTTAAACTGACATTCGGAATGCGATCTCTGAAACGTGTTTACCACATATTCTTATATAATGTACTGTACAACATTTTGTGCGGTGAAACAGACCACAGGACGAATTTTGCAGCACAGAAAATGCGCATATAACTCATATAGTAATGTGCATCAATGGTGTCAAGGGTGTGTACAAGGAGGGTGAATGGTAGTGCGAGAACTTTCTAATTTCACACAATATGTTTTTATCTATCCGTGACACTTCAATGACGTACTCGTAGGTTGTGATCGCGATTAAGATGGTATGCGCTCGAAGTTTCCTTAGCTTCCTGCGCGTGCCTTCCTCTACATATATCAGTGGAAAACATATTTAATGAACAGCCGAAAATTAGCAGTTTCTTGACGCCTCTCTTCATTCTTTCTTCGCATGCACAAAAGAGCTACGTGTGCATTTGCATACAAAATTTTCCAGCCTTGCCCCTACCGATAGTAGCTTCCAGGTTGACAACTCCTAATACCGTCCTAGGGTATGTATATTTTTAACCTTTGCAGAGCCAAATGTCCCAACTTACATTGTTGAGGTCGGCTTGCAGTCTGCACGGCAAGCACACACTTACTAAAGATGGTTGTGGTGAGCGCGATAGCCAGCAAAATTGCCAATAAAAGACGCGTGTCAGGAACAGTTAGCTGCAAAAAGAAAGGATATGCACTGTATAAGTAGATGAAGATCGTTGTGATACGAAGTCTTATATAATAAACAGCGTGAAACAAAACAACAGACCAAAGAGAAGAACCACACATGACAAGCGGTGTGGACAGATGCGTCATGTATTCTTGATATGATCGTGTCACGTGATGTCATGCCTGATGTTATACGTTGCTTGCTGTGGAGCGATAAATGTCTGTATCATCTCGGCTACCTTGTTTTAAAAAGCTCGGCCGCGCAGAGAAAAAAGTAGGTAGAACAATACCAAACAAAAAAAAAACGAACAGGTAAGTAAAGAAAAAAAATTGGCCCCGTATCTGCATGTAATCTGCAAATGTCGTCGAAAGACGATAGTCTTGCGTGTAGAGAGAGTGAATAAAACATTTATTTGATGTTCTGCGCAAGAAAATCGGGGAATGGTATTCCTGAGGCGCTGCGTTAGAGTGCCTGAAGCGTGCAGCGGAGGCGAACGAGCGCATCAAGTCACGTCACACGTGAGACATGAGCGCCATCTGGCAGTTTCTTTTGGAAAACAAAGCGCGTGGCCGTGCGCGCCCGTCTCAGAGGTGATAAGGTGTAGAACGCGAGGCGACGGGTAGGTGCCACCACCATCTCGTCTTAGCAAAGCGTTGGAAACACTTCTCGTTCCGTGCAAGCATTGCATAGTAAGCGCAGCGTGATAAGCGCTACGGTCCTTAAAATTACTTATGTATGCGTTCTCTAGTAAGAGATGCATATACAGAATATAAAAAAAAACGCCATCGCCGCATTTTATGCCGCGATGGCGTAGTGGTTAGAGCATCCGCCTCGCATGCAAGAGGTCCGTGGTTCAAATCCCGGTGCCGCGCAATTCCCAACCGGATTTAAAAAAAAAATCCGCGTGTTGACGGAACTGCATTAAGAGGCCTGGGGTGCGGCCTCACCGGTAACCACCGCCGGGAACGCACTCCCTCACCAGAGAAGGATTGGCCCCCCTGGTGCAGTATCTGGCCACTACCTCCCACATGCATACGTCAAATAACTCACGGCCCTCAGTCCCCAGCAGCTGCGAAGCAACTGACCATGGCGGCGGTCAGATCTGCAACGCAGCAGAGGGTGCTAAGAATCTCTGGATCCGGACAGGCCGCCATTGGAACCTGAACTTGGCAACATTTAACGCTAGAACCTTATCTAGTGAGGGAAGTCTAGCTGTACTATTCGAGGAGCTAGAGGGTGTTAAATGGGATATAATAGGGCTCAGTGAGGTTAGGAGGACAGATGAGGCCAATACTGTGCTACAGAATGGGCACGTCCTTTGCTATCGGGGCTTGGCAGACAGAAGAGAACTGGGAGTGGGGTTCCTAATTCACAGAAACATAGCTGGCAACATAGAGGAATACTATAGCATTAATGAAAGGGTGGTAGGTATTGTAATTAAACTGAATAAAAGATACAAGATGAAGGTAGTACAGGCTTACGCGCCTACATCCAGCCATGATGACGCTTCAGTTCAAAGCTTCTATGAAGACGTGGAATCGGCAATGAGTAAGGTAAAAACACAGTATACTATAGTAATGGGCAACTTTATTGCAAAGGTAGGGAAGAGGCAGGCTGGAGACCAGGCAGTAGGAGATTATGGCATTGGCACTAGAAACGCCAGAGGAGAGCTACTAGTAGAATTCGCAGAACGCAATAATTTGCGGATTTCGAATACCTTCTACCGAAAACGAGAAAACCGCAAGTGGACATGAAGGAGCCCTAATGGCGAAAATAAGAAAGAAATAGACTTTATAATGACTGCACACCCAGGAATCGTGAAGGATGTGGAAGTGGTTGGCAAGGTACGATGCAGTGACCATAGAATGGTACGGTCTCGAATTCGCCTAGACTTGAAGAAGGAACGACAGAAACTGATACGCAAGAAGCCAATCAATGAGCTAGCACTGAGAGGGAAAGTAGAGGAATTCAGAGTGTCGCTGCAGAACAGGTACTCGGCTCTTATTGAGGAAACCAACCTTAGCGTAGATACAATGAATGATAATCTGACGAGTATCATTACGGAGTGTGCAGTGGAAGTTGGAGGCAGGGTAGTTAGACAGGACACTGGCAAGCTTTCCCAGGAAACGAAGAACCTAATTAAGAAGCGTCAAATCATGAAAGTCTTAAGTACAACAGACAAAAAAGAACTGGCAGAGCTTTCGAAGTTGATTAATAGGCGTAAGGTATGCGATGTAAGAAGGTATAACATAGAGAGAATTGAACATGCTCTGAAAAACGGAGGAAGCGTCAAAGCAGTGAAGAGGAAACTTGGGATAGGCAAAAGTTGGATGTATGCACTAAGGGACAAAGAAGGCAAAATAACTACCAATATGGATAGGATTGTTAAAATAGCGGAGGAGTTTTACAGAGATCTGTACAGTAGCCGAGACAACCACGGCCTCAATACTATAAGAGCTAGCAGTAACCCAGATGACACCCCACCAGTAATGATAGAAGAAGTCAGAAAAGCTTTGGAGAGCATGCAAAGAGGCAAAGCGGCTGGTGAGGATCAGGCAACATCAGACCTGCTGAAAGATGGAGGACAGATTGTGTTAGAAAAACTAGCCACCCTGTTTACGAGGTGTCTCCTGACGGGAAGGGTACCAGAGTCTTGGAAGAACGCTAACATCATCTTAATACATAAAAAAGGAGATGACAAGGACTTCAAGAATTACAGGCCGATCAGCTTGCTCTCTGTAGTATACGAGCTATTTACAAAGGTAATTGCTAACAGAGTAAAGAAAACATTAGAATTCAATCAACCAAAGGAACAAGCAGGATTTAGAACAAGCTACTCAACAATTGACCACATTCATACTATCAATCAGGTAATAGAGAAATGCTCAGAGTATAACCAACCACTATACATAGCCTTCATAGATTACGAGAAGGCGTTTGATTCAGTAGAAATATCAGCCGTCATGCAGACACTGCGGAATCAGGGCGTAGATGAAGTATATATAAACATTCTGGAAGAAATCTACAGGGGATCAACTGCTACTGTGGTGCTTCATAAAGAAAGCAACAGAATACCAATCAAGAAGGGTGTAAGGCAGGGGGACACAATCTCCCCAATGCTATTTACCGCGTGCTTACAGGAGGTTTTCAGAAGCCTAGAATGGGAACAGTTAGGGATAAGAGTTAATGGAGAATACCTTAATAACTTGCGCTTCGCCGATGACATTGCATTGCTGACTAACTCAGGGGACGAATTGAAACTCATGATTACGGAGTTAGACAAGGAAAGCAGAAAGGTGGGTCTTAAAATTAATCTGCAGAAAACGAAAGTAATGTACAACAACCTCGGAAAGGAGCGGCGCTTCGAGATAGGTAATAGTGCACTTGAAGTTGTAAAAGACTACGTCTACTTAGGGCAGGTAATAACCGCAGAGCCTAACCACGAGATTGAAGTAACTAGAAGAATAAGAATGGGGTGGAGCACATTCGGCAAGCACTCTCAAATTATGACAGGTAGATTGCCACTATCCCTCAAGAGGAAGGTATATAACAGCTGTATCTTGCCGGTACTTAGCTACGGAGCAGAAACCTGGAGACTTACAAAGAGGGTTCAGCTTAAATTGAGGACGGCGCAGCGAGCAATGGAAAGAAAAATGGTAGGTGTAACCCTAAGAGACAAGAAGAGAGCAGAGTGGATTAGGGGACAAACGGCGGTTAAGGATATCATAGTTGAAATAAAGATGAGGAAATGGACATGGGCCGGGCATGTAGCGCGTAGACAGGATAACCGCTGGTCATTTAGGGGAACTAACTGGATTCCCAGAGAAGGGAAGCGGGTTAGGGGGAGACAGAAGGTTAGGTGGGCAGATGAGATTAAGAAGTTTGCGGGTATAAATTGGCAGCAGCAAGCACAGGACCGGGTTAACTGGCGGAACATGGGAGAGGCCTTTGTCCTGCAGTGGACGTAGTCAGGCTGATGATGATGATGATGATGATACAGAATATATGCGTGTTGTTATGGTGCCCCAGACATGCGCAATATTTGCTTTTTAATTGACAATTGCGCAAGCTTCAACTCTCAACCTTGAGCAACATTGGTGGTCGCAGCGCATGGGGTCGGCCGTTTCAAGTACCCGATGCCCGTAAGAGTGGACAAACAGACAGACAGACAGACAGACAGACAGACAGACAGACAGACAGACAGACAGACAGACAGACAGACAGACAGACAGATGGACAGACGTATCAAAATTTTTGCGTCGAAGGTCCCCAAGAAAGACCACCGTCTTTAAAAAAAAAAAAAACGCCAGCCCTGCGCGGAAGGCACAGCACAGCCACAGTGAAAGCTAGAAGACCGGCCTTTCAGAGCCTTTTCTAAACACCCATTGCTGCAAGCACTCTTGCTTGGTTACCAATACGGCATTAATAATGAAAATTTTAGGGTAGTAGGCCAACATTCACTATGCTATTTTTTGTCATTCTTCTGAGAAGTGTGGTATCCGCTAAACACTTGGAAGAAATTTCGTCCCAATTGTTCATGCAGTGGCTGACAGCGATAAGGAATTGTGGCTGAAGTGGGTATGCGACACAGTTTAAGGGGAAACAAAAAGAAGCTTTTGCAATGTGTTGGAACATTTTAAAGTGATTTATAACTCGTATTAACGCGATTGCTTTCCCGATATCAAGCCTGCCTAAGGCAAGCTCGCCAACAAGTCCCAAGCAGTGGCATGGATCTTTGGTAGAACACCCAGTGGACTCGGATTCGAGCAAGTTGGCCAACAAGCCCCAAGCAGCGCAGTGGCCCAGTGGTAGAACACCCAGTGGACTCGTGTTCAAGCCCCAGTGTGTCATTGGTACTAGGTTTTTTTTTCTAATTTGCACGATGTGGTTACGAACACCGGCGGCGGTGGCGGACAACTACGGCGCTGCACGTGACCCGAGTTTTGATCTCGTAACAAATTTCGCTGTGAAACATTAAATAAACTGCGAAAAATTAATATACCAACATAGAAGAGAACACTTTAGCTGCCGTGTTCATTTTGTGATATAATAAACACAGGCGCACATTTCTGTGCAGCATTCAACCTACAATATACGAAGAACAGATCACTTCACATCGATTGGCATCACAAGCGCTTACGTAGTCCAGTTTCCATTACGAAAACTTTTTGTAAGATGTTCTTTTGTGAAATATGATATACAGGCCACAATTCCAAGTAAATTATGAAGCGTGAGACAGCGTCTGTAAAAACTAGCGAGTGTTTTTTTTTTTGAAAAAAACATTTCTTCACATGAAGTCATCGCTGGGTGAAGCGATGGCGTCGGTCTGCCAAGCGACGATTCCTTGCTCGGTGAAACGTGGACCGATTATGTAGAGGTAGTGCAACAGTAATGTGAGGTGTACAAGAAAGCTCGAGTAGCTAAAGAAGAACAATACAGTCGACTGAGAATTCCCACGGTGGCGTATTGTCTCATACACTACCGTTCCATGAGATTTGCACGAAGCCTGGTCCGCGACTTCATAACTTCATGCAATAGTGAGAGCGCTCCTAGCGTGCTTTTGCCTCGCAACGTTACAGTGGTGGCCGCTGACGTGCTACGGGAAATTTTTATTTTCAAATAATTTCTAGAGTAAGTTGTGTTTCGATCCGTTGGCTCCCGCATTTAATGGTGTTATTTATTTGCACGATTCATAGCGCTTCCGGTAATACTTTCTGCTGCTCCATGTGGAGCAAGTCTCCTCCATTAACAGATTAAGAGTTCTCCCTGTGATGTTTCATTGGCAGATCTGGTGCATCTCCGTCGCGAGATCCATTCCACAGGAGCTACCTTTTCTACTGCGAAAAAAATCGGCGGAATCGACGGAAGTCGCAAGTGCCCCATGCCTTGAAACCTCTAGAAACGGTGCCAACTTTGGGCGCACCAACGGACGCTGGTCGCGTCAGTTGCGCCTCACGTCGGAGCTCACGTTTTGCTAGCGTAGCGTCGCTGTGCCCAGCGTGCCCACTCAAGCAAGAAGATGAACGTTCGCATCGCGTTCCGTTCTGGCCTTGCCATTTGCTCAAGAGGGAGCACGTGTGTTCAATTGGTAGAATTCCTTCTGTGTTCCTCCGCCAGAGTGGAGTGCTCCGGCGCAGAGGTCGTGGGTTACTCCGAATTCGCCAATGGATCACGCCATAGAATTTAGAGCTTCGCACATATTAACAGGAAACAAAGCCAACTTTGAAAATGACACACAAAAATTTGGCATGGCTCTACTCAACCATCCTATGCGGCGACAAGATATATGTATAACTCTTAAACAGGTATGCCAACGTTACTGGATGAGGACAGTTGGAAAACTCGCGCGAGGAGGCGGCCGCAAATCGTCGCCCATTCCAGGTGTCGCTGGCATCGCTTTGCGACCACGTCACGTGACCTCTCCGCCGCGCAGCCGGCATCGCGCGGAGCAGACGGAGCAGCGACGCGGCTAGCAGGGCCTGCGCTTGCAGACGATTTTTTCCCTGCTGGTAATAATGGTTAAGTAACCTAAATTAAGTAACGTTAAGTAACCTAAATATAAAAAAAAGGCTGGCTCGTTGTTTCGTAACAGACCTTATGCATTAAATTTCAACCATGACAGAGCAGACGATAATGTTTACGCTGTTCTGCTTTCTGGAGAGAAAGCGGACGGTGACTCTGAGCAAGCAATTGTTCGCGGTTGAATTTTGCTCCCTTCGGGAGAACGGTCGGCATGCCGAGGTGTGCTGTGCCAGGCTGTCGAAGTGGATATTCATCGGCAACGTCAAATGAAGTGCCCTTCGTGCAGCGACACTTTTTCAAGCCACCGAAAGACCCCAATGTGCTGAGGGAGTGGAACAATGCGGCAGGCCGTGCAAACTTCGAAGTTACTCAAAGATCATACATATGTGATCGTCACTTTGATGAAGCGGACATTTGCACCTCCTTCCAGCATGTTGTGAATGGCGAAACAGTCTCGATTCCGCGAGGACGCTGGGAACTGAAGAAAGGTGCGGTACCGCGGCATTTTGCTAATTGCGCTGAGCTTGATTTGAAGCTTTGTGTAGAAAATGTTGGCACAAATGCAGCAAGCGTGCTAGTGGCCGAAGATGACATTACCCCAGTTCTTCAGAGTGAAAGTGAGACGTGCACTGAAATGCTTGAACACGAAAACAGGGCTGCCTCAAATGCTGAAAGCATGGAAGTCATCATGAAAGAAAGCTCCACAGGTGAACATTGGTTTGGTGGCATAGAAGACTTGCCCGTGTATGGAGCATGGTGTGTGCAACACACGGATGAGCGTGTTGTTTTTTACAAACTTCAAGAAATTGGTGGCGTAGTTTTTATTGAAAGAGCTGTCGTTATAAACAAAAACTCGACCGTTGTTGTCAGCGCTAAAGGGAAACTTGTGCCGGAATCGTCTTACACCTTTATTAACAGTGACAAGCTCAATTTTACCACCTTGAAAGACGCAGCGCCCTTTCTTCATCTCATTGAGAGCCTGGGTATCTGCAATGGTTTTGATTCTCGTTTATGTCCTTTAATATCAACTTCTAAGACGGCTGAAAGGTCTGGGAGAACATGGAGAAGCAAGCGATGTGCAGTGCTGTCGGCGAAAGCCTTATGCGTTCAGTGCAGGAAAGCAAAAAGAACTTGCAGTGCAGGCAGAAACGACGTTCAAGAAAGAGCAAGTACGTGCCTTTGCCATCTGCGCTGTTGAGAAATTTAAGAAAGAAGACTATAAGAGCAACAGTGCTGCGGGAGAAATACAAGAGGGACCTGCTAAGCTTGAAAAAAAAGTTGTCATCAGATCCAAGCAATGCACTGTTGAGCGAGGTTTTAGCTGAACTTCCACCACTGCAGCAACTTGCATTTCGGACAGCACTGCAGTCGATGAAAGCGAAATCTTCAAGAGGTGTGCGGTATGACTGTGGGTGGCTGCTGAGTTGCCTTCTCTTGAAGATTTCAAGCCCACGTGTGTACCGCTTGATGTCAAGAATGAAAATCCTCCCTCTTCCAACTTCGACTAGGCTCCGACAAATAATAAGAGGAATGCCTTGTGAGTTTGGCTTTAATAAGCTCTCCCTTTCCAGCATAGGGGCTTTCATGAAGACTATGAAAGGAGTCCAGTGTTACGGCACACTAGTAATAGATGAAATGAAGGTACGCCAAGCCGTAGCTTTCAACCGTCAAACATACAAGATTGATGGGTTCGTAAATTACGGAGACGGTGAAGTTTCAGCAGCTACTGCTGATCATGCATTGGTTGCAATGTTTGTGCCTCTATTCCACTCATGGGTTCAACCGATTGCAAGTTTTGCAACAAAAAACGCAGCCCCCGGACACGTGCTCGCCAAAATAGTTCTTGATGCAATCGTGCAGCTACGCAAACACAACGCCATAGTCGTCGCAGTAATCAGTGATGGCGCCAGCACGAACAAAGCAATGTGGTCCAACTTTGGCATATCAGGAAAGCTTCACACAGCAAACCACAAAGTTCAGCACCCATGCGAGCCAAATCAAAGCCTCTACTTCCTTTGCGATGTACCCCACATTGTCAAATGCATTAGAAACCATCTTCTTCGACACAAATATGGCATGGTAAGTACCACGTACAGTACAATATCGCAATAAATAGTGTCGCGGTGCCAATCAAAATACATTTTCTTCGCAGCACTACATACGACTGACGGACTTTTTTTTTCCCTCTCTTCTTCTTGCTCATAGATTGGTGAACATCGCATAAACTATGACCACTACCGAGTTTTGCAAGAAGTAGACGGCAAAGAGCAACTCCGCATTGTTCCGAAGCTTACCGCTGAACACGTCTGCCCTGACAACATGAGAAAAATGAGTGTGAAGCTCGCAGTACAGGTAAGATTACGAAAAGCTGCTTTTGAAAGAACTTATAGCTTACCTGATTATTTAGGCAAATTCTTCACATGTGAAACACAAACTTAACTGGTACTGTGAAGTGTTCTCCTTAAGTCTTTTTGCGATTAATAAAATGCCCCTATACGTTTTCTGTCCCCTAGCTGCTCAGCCGAAGTACGGCTATCGGCCTTGATGTGTACCGGAGACTCAAGCAAGATGGCCTGGAAGACTGCGAGGGGACAGCCGCGTTTACCCGCATCATAAATGACCTTTTTGATGCCCTGAACATCAAGCTTCCTCGTTTTGGGATAAGGAGCACATCCAAGGAAATTAAGGCAAGGGCGATAAAATGTGCTACTTTTGAAGAACATTCGCAATAGGTAATGTTAATCAAGAACTGAGGCACTGGGCATATAAATAAAATACAAAACGCCGACAAACATTTACACCAACAAAAGCCTAGTTTAAGTAGACATTTATTTTGTAATTGAAGGAAGGTATTATTGAAAGAAAGACGACGAATAAATGTCTTGGAACTTAGAACTTCTCCTTCCAGATAACTGAAATAAACGTCGATGAGAAGGCGACACGCCGCAAGCGTGATTTCAAGTATTACCAGCTTCCATTTTCATTCAGTGGCACACATGTTTCATTAAAAAATCAGGTTAAAAATAACTTTATGCCTTTCTTCAAAGGTCCCTTTTTTATAGGCGTCGACGTTTGCATGTAAGAGCTAGCTTGCACAAAAAAGTAATGTCTAACATAAACTTTTCCCTTTTCTAGATCATCCAAGATTTCATGATTATCTTGGACTTGACAGAGAGAAACCACGTTGAGAAAGGAACAGCCATGTTCGCATCTCAAGTAACAATGGAGTCTCTAAGGGTGACTTTGTCATCTATCTTGGAACTAACAAATGACCTCCTTGCTAAAGGTGCACGCTACGTGCTCACAGGCAAGCTTAATCAAGACCCCTTGGAGGTGAGATTAGCATAATTCCATAAAACTGCGCACTTACTTCATTGCATGGAAAATAAACAAAACGGTTATGAGGAAGCATAGCGTGGTTTTAAACAGTCGTCATATCTCTATGTGAGATGTGCAATTCCCGCCTGAGACTTGCACTCTATAAATCCTCTTTATGCATTCCATACGCCATGCGTACTTTGACTTCTGAAAGAGATACATACGGTGAACTGACGTACGGCTTTATTACTACCATTACAGAGGTTCTTCGGAATCACCAGGAGCTTTGGAGGTGACGAAGACCATCCGACGATCCTGAGCTTTTCCCATATCTACAGGTTGCTGAGCCTGTACACACCTGTCAAGGCTTCGATTGCAGGCAATGTCCAAGAGGAGCCAACCTTAATACTAGCCACAGTGCAAGAGACGATGAAGCAAGGGAAGAAGCAGCAGCTGGCAACGTATGAAAAGTTGCGTGAGACAATCAGCGCAAAGATTTCCGAGGTTTGCTTGCCTGGAATAAGTTCAGCATCCCACTCGGGACCGACACCGCTTCCGGACCACGGATATGCTTTGCCAGCAGTACAGGAGTGCGTCGTATATTACCTCTGCGGCTACATTGTACATTCTTTTCTGAAGCACGTCAACTGCGCTGCTTGCATAAGCAGCATCCAGTCAACAAACACTAAATTCCCCGCTTCACTACTGACATTGGCAAGAGAATTCAGGAACGGAAGCCTCAAGCATCCCTCTACAGAACTTTACACAATGTTGAAACGCGTCGAAGAAAAACTGTCTCTCGTGCTAGGAGAAAACCATCTGTGCGCCGACATGTTTTGGGATGCGCTGGATGTCATCAAAGACTGCGATGTTCCAAGCGTTGGTTGTTCAGTTCATAAGGACATCCTGACATCGGAGATTGTACACTCATACGTTGTTTTGAGAATGCACTTTTTTACGAGAGATGTTTGTAAGAAGCTGAGTGCTTCTGGCAGGGTGTCTTCTACAAAAAAGAAAGCCAAACTTCTCTAGACTACGCACCAATAAACTACGCAGTGATTTAACATAGAAATGTTGCCAAGTAAAAAAAAAAACAGGAACTTGAACAAATGTGTTTGGTGGCTTTTCTTACAGTTATTGCACAGCAACATGCACAGATCTCAGTGAATTAAGGGCTGTAATGAGGACACGGGAACATCGGAACAGCATTAAATAACCTAGCAGGAGTCCCACGTAGAACACAGCCAGCTTACCGGCGACGCATGTCATTGGTTCGAAATTTGGGTATTCGAGTGTCAAACTAAAATGACGCTGTTCTTTTTAATTCGATTGCATTCCTCCCTTCATGAAGAGGTGACGAAGAGATGAAGGAGCTTCTCCAAGCTCCTTAATTCATATCCACTCGATTGGCATTCCGTGTTCCTAGTCATGCACATTCGATACATTTAATTGTCAATCGGAAAAAACAATCTTTACACTTAATAAAACTTCTAGGCGCGTAAAACTTTTTTTTCGCCTTTTGATTTTTTTTTTTTTTTTTTTTTTTTTTTTTTTTTTTTTTTAAGCAAGTGATCTTATCTTCTTTCTAACATATATATGTGTGTCGTAGTAGTAATAAATCAGTTGAAAGTCTGCGCTCGTCCTCGTCTCTTGTGTTAGTTGTCTGAAGTTTTACGCGCCTAGAAGTTTTATATGGATTACCAACTAGCCCAATCCCACACTTTACTTAAGTACACTTAATAAAATAGTTGAATTTGCACAATTTAAAAACTGTATCTACTTACAAACGGTATGCATTTAAAAAATACAAGCCGACTGTTACGAACCATTCTGTTAAAATTTGTTTGTAACTACGTGTTTCTTCTGCAAAAGATTGCTGTGCTGGGAACCAAAAAAAAAAAAGTGAGTTGTCTCGTAAGATATACATCATCGTATTATTCTCCCTGACAAGCCACACAGATAACGCACCGCAGCGTAAATGCAGCGGCATTGTATACAATAAAAACATGCGCAAGTTTTCAGAACTCGCGACTGTTTCATTTAGAACGCTTACTGTCGCTTTCAAATAAGAGCATGCTTTTATAGAAAACGCTCAATGTAAGGACTGCACGAGCAATGCGATCTCAAAAAAATTTTCAGGAAATTTCAGTTTATGCTCTCGGAGGCACCTATTCATTAGGCAAGCACAAGCTCATCACATCGAAACACCTGCGGAATGCAGTCAGCACCATCAGCACGTGGCAAAAAGAACCACTCAGACTTCGTTCAGAGCTCCAAGCTGTGTCCACCTTCATCTATGCAGTGGTTGTAGCAGGAAGCTCTCAATATGCATCCGCTAACAAGATTCCTTGAGATATGAAGTGCTCCAAAAACGCTGCGCCGTCCTTCGGAGACGGGGCGCGGAACAGACGACGAGCAGACGACGCACGAAGCTCGTCACATGACCAGGTCGCAAAGCGATCGCAGCGCCCCCGCGTTTTGGGAGACTGTGAGCGGCCACGCCGCTTCCGTGGCGAGCCCATGCAGTTTCCCAACTGGCTCCATCCAGTAACGTTGAGGTATGCTTTCAAGGCTTTCTGAGCCAAAAAAAATAATTGTTCGGGTTCAACACCCCATAACTACCATATTATTATAAGAGACGCCGTAGTAGAGGGCCGCAAAAATTTTGACTACCTTTAGGGTTTTTAAGTTCGCCAAAAAGAAAGTAAAGGAGACTGAGGTAGCCATAAAATTACCGAAAGATCAAAGCTTGGAAGCTTAACTATGAGATTGCCTAGTGTTCTGCCACCAAAGGTAAAATGATTTACCAACGAAAAGGGCAAGGCATTGGAAAGGTGGTGGTGGCAGCGTGTGTACTTGGGTCTGCGTCATGAAAAAAAAATAATGAAATACAACGTGACAGTTGTTAAATATTGGGACAACAACCCAGCAAATGGCGCCTCGAAGTACGGCACTTCCCTAACAAAGTGGATGTTCAAGGATGAAATGCACTGAAAAGTATAGTATACAGGAGACCAATGTTCCTTATTAACTGGGTGGTGGAATCATACCGATCGCAGTTACACCGGGAATATGTGGACTGTAGTATCAAAATGAAGTGAGGTAAAGTTTCCTTCGGTTGGCTTTCAAACACATACTATTGAGATACATCTTGTGGCACCCTTTGGGGATGCATAATATTGCCTACCCATGCCTACCTATCTCTACGTCTGTGTCGTGTCCCTTTCTTTTGTGTACTGCTCTAATACACGCTACGTTCATGGATGACCAACTCGCCCGATCAGCAACCCTTCTGAATAATATTACGTTTTACAAGAAAGTGTGGGCTGCAACATTCACATACAATGGGTTGAAGTTCGCTGCCCCTTACATGCGAGTGCAATACTTCACACTTTACAAAAACGTGTATATTGTTAATGAAGCACATTTTATGATTTTGGTGTTACTCAATTTTTAGTAATGAAATTCTTGGTGGCTTGATGTCGGTGGCCTGCAGTTTTGACGGAATAGCGTTGAATAAAGAGGTAGATTTACAGAAATTTTATTTCAGTATTGGCGCCAATGCATGACAGCCAAAAATTGCCGTCTTGTCCGCAATCAAAAACTAGACCAAAACAAATAAAATATCGTGAAAAGTACTAAATTAAGAAATCAAAAGGGTCATATTATAAACACTGAGTCTGTGCGATTTTGAACAGATATGAGGCACTTCGTGCCCCGCATATGTACCTCTATCCTGTGGGCGCTTCTGTGCTTCACAGTGCACGAGTATTGTGCATTATCTGAGGTCAGGCTTTCATTACCTCTTTTTTATCTTATAGCTTTGTCCAGGTTTTGGCGCAAGCCAGACCGATTCTATTTTTCATCGATGCATTGCTTGTACGCCTTCTGTCTGTTTGCCTCCCTACTTGGGGAGGGGGTTTCACACATTTGCCACATCTTGTACCAAACAAACTGTGTCGCTGACATAATCGATCAATTGCGTCTCGCCCCAGGTGACAAAATAGTAAATTATGTTTCAGCTCTGATTCAACCAGGTCACGCTTAACTAGTACGTTCGGTTATTGAAACACGATACATCTAACACTTGGCTGCTCGCAGTTGTGGTGACGGTGAAGACATTACAGTAAGTGACGCACGGTGAAATGCCTCAGTCAATAAAGCGTCGTTTGGTCTACAGTGCTCCAAGGATTCCGCGGGACATAGAAATTTACCATAACGCTCATCCACAAACTACCGCGGCTTTCCACGGTGTGGTCCTTGCGCACAGTGTTTTGAAGCCAAGGCTACTTGCATTTCATCGGCGCAATCACAATCAGCGATCTGGATGACTGTTTACAGGTTGCCGTCACCATGTTTTATGAACACTCTCACCCTCACCGCCAGCAGCCACTGGCTCCAAGTGCCACGTTTTAATCGCCGAGCACAATTTATGTATTTAGGAGGTGGGGAACGTAAAATGTTTTTTATTGCATCGCCCGACAGACCAGATGTTACCAAGCAGGGTGAGGAACTAAAAAAATTCGGAATATCATTGTCTTTCAGCAATTCTATTTTATCGCAGAGAATACCGCTATGACGTACCGCTTAACAGTCCCTGAAGCGGTTGGTTGTTTAATGTGAACATCGACGCGGTGCAATGCAGCTTTCTTGCCTCGAGTAACGCTTGTTCGTGTATCGTTGCGCTTGAACGATAAAGCATAACTGTTCAAACCGACATGATTTGTCTGCATTGAACCTGTGTCTCCTCAAAACCGTGAGAGATTACAGAAAAGTCGAAATACATGCTAAAGTATTCGTGCGCGACTTCAAAATGTACATAATGCGTTAAGAGTGCTTAAGATAGATCTAACGATGTAAATAATTGAGTGAAGATGGCTCTTAGAGCACGTTTACATGCCCCATTAAGTTCAGTTTCAGTGAAGGCTCAAACTAAATGTTCTCACCGGTTCCGAGGTATTTGGTGGAGACATAAGGCACACTTCTATGCTGTGAATCCGATATTTAGTGCTGAGACGAGGGGTGACGAAGTTCATGAATCAGTGTTTCTAAACATACTCGACTGTAACTTTTGTGTCAGTATGCCGAGTGCTTTCGCTATAATACTTGCATGATGCATTGTACTGGGGCTGGCATAGCTACAAATGCGACGAGGCTGCGCTTGTTTATGACTTCGAGGTAGAACAATGAATTACGCACGCGTCCTGCAGCATTTTCTACAGTCATGGTTTCGAATTTAACGCCTTTGAGTTTTATTTTAGCACGTTGAGGGTCCGACAAAAGTAATGTGGCTCGTGCACTTCAAGCCGTTGCTGCACAATGGAAGCTGCACGTTGTTGTATTTTCGAGATCAGGTGCACAGAGATGCGAAAGAAAAGTGCTCCAAGTTGTTATATTGTGGCAGTGGGAAAGAAAGGTACGATTACGTGTATATATGCTTGCCTGCGGTCGCCTATAGCCAGTATTCGTACACAATGAGTGGGAACGTGCAGACATTTTATTTCAAGATGCTTCACAACTGCATGATTTGGTACTTGACTAAAGAAAACCCACAGTGACGCACAATGGTAAAATGTTGATGGCTGCAAAGCTTGCAGAAAGGTGCGCGAAGCCAGGTTTGTTTTTTGTCGCATGATTTGCAGTAAGCACGTTTTGTTCTGGATTTTTTTTGTCAAATGATTCCTTTGGCATGACAAGAAAACACTGCAGAAAAACTTCAGCCACATTGTTAAAAAACAAAACTGAAGCATGTGGCTCAGGTCTATATGACTGCGTAAGTTGCAATGTGTGCTTGAAATATTTCTCAATTATTGGTTACGTCTGTTCAAAAATCCTAACTTGTGTTAGCCGCGCAAGTGTTTCCTTCATATTTAATGAAGCAGAGGTGAATAGGGGGATTTATCTGAATTCTATGGCACATGCAGAATTCTTCCGTACATAGGACGGATCAATCATGGGTTCACCCAGCCCACGTTTTTCTTACACTGAGACACACTTGATGCATGGAAGTTCCGTTAGCCCACTACCATTCCGGCACAGTAAACTTGGATTGTCTCAGAAGTATTAAAGGCCGCGCAATCAGACTATATCACCGCCGACCCCCTCCAAGTAGTGTAAACCACCATTTTGTTGGTTCCCTCTTCTGGGCGCATTATAGTTTGAATAAATCACTTATTGATACAATGAATCTATAACCTAGCTCCACACAACTTCGTGGGAGTAATGACTATATCGACGCAAATTCAACCCTGCGGCGTTCATAATGTGCACCCAGTGTTACTCTAGACGGCAATTCTAACTTAATCTGGATGTGGGGTATATCGAGTCAAGGGTGGCTGCCTGAGCCTGCACGTCCAGGTCAATGTGTAACGAGGCAGCTACAATCATTTTCCCTCATTCTGTATGTATGGAAGAGAAAAGCTATGCCGTTTCCTCTACTTACATAAGATGGGGTCACCCATCCGGTGATCAAAAATACCAACGAGTTGGTCGGTGACAGAGCACGTGAACTAACACACCATGCGAGTTCTCCGCCAATCCAGGCCCACGGGGAGATGCGACCAGATACCCACGCCTCATATATATTGAAATATGAAAGCAATGCTAACTCAGTAGGCGGAATTCCTCACCACCACATTTGATACTGAAAAGGCCAAAGTCCAATATCCTCAAAATGCTGCAAACGGAATTGTACCCGTCTCAGCTAATATTTACCAAAATTATGGGTAACGTTGAGCCACACTGCTCCACTGGATAGAAACACGGTGTAGCCTCCCGCGCATTCTCTGGCAATGTTCGGTACACAATGACGCCTCACTCAACACATCTGAGGCCTAGCTGTTGGCACTCACCAGCATGGGCTACGACGTGGAACTTCGGGCAGTCCAGAGGGCTCACAACTTGGTGGCAGGGCTTGTCCTACTCGCACCCTTGTGGGTGGAGCCCGCAGCCGAATCATCCGCTTCAGGTGAATCGGCCCATAAGAACCTCAATAAACACCTTTGACATTTGACCTTTGACCGACTGACCGACCGACCGACCGACCGACTGACCAAGTGTCTGATTGATTGTTTGTTTGTTTCTCAAAGCCAAATGTCTAGTGTGCTCGATTATCTCATCGTATACAATTCAGTTGAAAACCATAATACATGAGCACTGCAAGTTCCGCGTGTCTAGACAATTACACTGCAGCTGGGGCACACCAGACTCTTGAAACATTTGCCCACTAAGTAAAAAATTAGTCTGGTACGTACCCCTAGTTTGATATGAACAAATCACGCCTGATGAAATCAAGCAAAACTGTCACATCTAAGCATTAAGGAGAAGACGGTGAAAAGAACGTTTCGTTGGTACCACGCCGAAAGACCGAGCTTCTTGCTTCTCCGCTTGTTTGAATCTGATTAAAATACAGCTTCAGAATAGCCGAAGCAAAGCTTTGCGTTAGCGTTTTGCGTCACGGCGCATGCTCTGTACACTAGCACTTTGTGGACTCCCTTTTAATTTATGTATATTACAGTCTACCGCAACGATCCCCAACTTAGCGTATGTGCCATTCTAAAACTCCCAAATTTCGGGCGCACCGTAACGTACCCCAGCGAAAGTCACCAATCACAATAGCTTGTAGAACGCTCTGATGAATTGTCTAGTGAATGATCAGCTCAATGTGACAATGGTTCTATAGAAAACCATCAGGCCTGCGCTGAAGACGCAGCACAGTCACAGCGAAAGCTGAAAAAGCGGCCTTTCAGAGCCTTTTTAGGGGCGAAGCTCCTTATGGCATGGCTTGTGCGTTTCTCGTAGTACGTAACCACCAGTGGCACATACCCGAAAGAGGTATAACATTTGACCTCCAAGGTGGTGCCGGTGAGAGATTTCTTCTGTGCGCTGTTTAACAATAAAAAATAGTGCTCAATGTACATGCCAATTGCTACTAATGGGGAATGAGAGACAGGAGCATTCGGATTTCAGTCAACGCGTATGCTGCGATCCCCATTAGCAGCCATTGGCATGTACATTGAGCACTATCGGACAAGAAAGGGTTGCTACATTATACTCGCTGGGTGTAGCCTCCTTAGTTTTAGAAAGGTTTAGCGAGCGTTGAGCCGCAGGGCCATGAATACAATGAACTAGTATATACCATGAATGAATTCGAGGTGGTTAAAGGGGGGAAGCAGATACGAAGCGCAAGCCGTAAGAAATTAAACGCTAAATCCTCCTGTCTCTCATTTCACATTAGCAGCCACTGGCATGTACATTGAGCTCTATCTGCCAGGAAAAGGTTGCTGCGTTATACTCGCTGTGCGTAACCTCCTTGGTTTTAGAAAGGTTTAGCGAGCATTGGGCCGCAGTGCCATGAATACAGTGAACTAGTACATACCATGAACTCAAGGTGGTTGAAGGTGGGAAGTAGACCCGAAGCGCAAGCCGTAAGAAAGTGTGCGTGTGCCACCTCTCGTTTAGTCCTTGGAATGTCTACTGAATGGCGGTGCTTCTATATAGGGAATATATTTTAAAAAGATGTGAGATGGTGGGACTTTGAGTGTTGAATAGATGGACGAACGGACACACAGACAGATGCATGGATGGACGCATGAACGAACGCAGGGGCGGATGCATGAACGAACGCAGGGACGGGCGCACGAACAAACGCATGGACGGTCACACAGACAGACGCATGGACGGACGAATGCTTCGCCCCACTCTCCATCATTCACTCCGTGGATATGCTGCCATTTTTTTTAAACACTCTTGTCTGTGGCGCGTACCCCCTGCGGGGGATTGGCCAAGAATTAAGTAATTTTATAAAACGTGCAGTTATTTGGGTAACTGCTACAAGTACACTTGCTGGGTACCCACTGTGCCATAAATAAGCATAATTTTTTGTGTAGTAGGCTAGCATTCCCTATGCTATATCCTTCGTCATTCTTCAGAGAAGCGTGGCATCCGATGCACACTTGCTATAATTGTGTGCAATTTTTCACGCAGTGGCTGACGACGATGAAGAATTATACCCCAAGTGGGTATGCGCCACAGTTAATAGATGATCAAGAACAAGCTTTTGTAATGGGTTGTAGCATTGGACGACCCAATCGTTACTCAATTCGTTACTCAATCATTACTCAATTTACAAAAAAGCAATATTTCTGTTAATTTTCTTTTCGCCAGTATTTGAATATATACTTTCGCTTTTTTTGTTAAGCTACCCGATTCTTGGCCAATCCCCAGGGTGGGTGTGATCCAGAAGTTTAGGATCTGCATCTACATTTACATCTACTCAGTTTACATTGTGTTACACCTGGTTCTTCATTTGATGTTCTAAAACGTTTTATTGCTCTAGTAGAACTCGTTGTGGGGCTAGTTGGTGCATTTCTTGATCAAGTAGTTAACGTCGTGCCGAATAAACAACCACACAGAGAAAGAAACGCACATAGACACCAGGGGCGCTCACTTACAACTGTGTATTCCTTAAGGAAACGGGCTAATAAAAACACGCTTCGTAGACACATGCGCAACACAATCAGCCCTTCTATTACTTAATCAAGCTATCGGACACATGCTCTTTAGGTAACGTGTTTTTGACTCCTACAGGTTCAGCGACGTTTCGCTAACACACTTATTACCCCGTTTCTTTATGTAATATGTCTACCAAATTTCCTGTGCTAACTTGTTTGTACTTCTTTCCAGGATCCTAATCTGCGTGAAGTCTGGTGTGCATCCACAAACTGTAACATGCGCGCTTAGATGCGCATCATCCCTATTCTTTAACGTAAGAGCGTGTTCTCTCGCTTGATCGTCGACGCAGCGCCTAGTGTGGCCAACATAGCTATTCCGGTTCGATAGGAGAACTTCATAAACCACTCCAATGGTGCACTTCGTAAACGGCCGCGCATGCTTCTTTTTGCAGCGTTTCGGCTTTTGAGCATGACTTCCATTGATGTGAGGGCACAACTTCGCCAGTTTGTTTGGGGCGGTGAGCACTAACGGTACACCATGCTTACTCGCCACCTTTTTTGGTTTGTGTGAAACCTGATGAATATAAGGTACTACTTTCGGCCGTTCTTTATCCTTTCGTGCTTCAGCCGGGCCTTTTTTTATCTTCTGCCAAAGGCATTCCACAACTGCACACAAAATCGAGTGACAGAACCAGGCAACCTTCAAATGGTGTAATTGTGCACTAAAGCTAGAGCTCCTGAAATGTGGACAGGACTTCTGAAGTTGTAAGTGAGCACCGTGGTGTCTATGTGTGTTTTTTTCTCTGTGTGATTGTTCATTCGGCGCGACGTTGACTATTAAATCAAGCTTTATTACTCATATCAACGTGATTCCTCTCCCGATATCAAGCCTGCCTAAGGCCAGTTTAGAAACGAGTCACTAGCACGGGCTTGGCTCAGTGGTAGAATACTGGGCTGATCCACAGGGGGACCCTAGTTTGGTTCCCGTTGTGCTCTTGGTGTTTTATTGAGTTACTTATTTCATGCTTTACTGGTTACGAAGACCAGCGGCGGCGACGGACAACTACGGCGCCGCACGTAACTCATGTTCTGATCTCATAACAGCTTTCGCTGTGAAACTGAGTAATTTGGTATCCGCACGGATCATACCTGGTTAACTAACTCAATTCAGACTAAAATAGCAAACTTCATTTCGCAAGGCTACTTAATTAGCACAGCCGATACATATGAGGCATACAAATCAAATATGCGTCACTGAAAAAAAAAAAAGCGCACCTCCCCGGAAACTGACGTTTTACAAAAGCTAATTGTGTGACATTAACAGCTTAGCCAGAATGTCACCTCAGTGATTTTGCAGTCTTTAGCTTGATTACCGCGTGAACCTCAAAGAAGACGACGAAGACGATTTGTACGGCTGGAACATTCGGCGTCTGCACAAAAAGCTTATCTATTTGGTGATTTTCGACAGTACGTTCAGCACGGACGAGCTGCGAGAGTTCAAGCAATGGCACTGAAACCCAGCCACATCTTTCTTTTGATGTGCGTTGCAGCAAGAGGTATGCTTTATCTACTTTATATGGTAGCGCAGGTGATTATCAAGTGCGATGTCATCACAATTGCCACCGCTTCTCTTCATTTCATCGTTGCGCGAATTGCGGTTTCCATGCACGGTATTTTATGTTAACCCACAAGCGCGCGCGCGGTTAGTGCTTGGGATGGCATCTGGTTTTCGATTGATTGATTGATTGATTTGTGGGGTTTAACGTCCCAAAACCACCATATGATTATGAGAGACGCCGTAGTGGAGGGCTCCGCAAATTTCGACCACCTGGGGTTCTTTAACGTGCACCCAAATCTGAGTACACGGGCCTACAACATTTCCGCCTCCATCGGAAATGCAGCCGCCACAGCCGGGATTCGAACCCGCGACCTGCGGGTCAGCAGCCGAGTACCTTAGCCACTAGACCACCATGGCGGGGCTGGCATCTGGTTTTCAAAAACTAATTTCTTCGAGATTTGAAATTTATTTGCTAAGTTAGCCAAAGTTAAAGCCACAGCTAAAACTAGCGACGGCTATTTATTTTCCGAAGTGGGATACGCCAGGTATTAGTACCGGCTAACAAAATACACGGGCATTGTTATGTAAAGCCCGCCCCTTGATAAATAAATCAAGTGACCGTTGTATAAAACCCGTGAAGGGAGCTCTAATCTGGAACGCCTATGAATATCACCTATAAAAAACTGTATCTTTTATCAATATTCCTTATAGACTCGTACCCCCGTACTATTACCCATGTGAGGAGACGTTTGTCGCTGTGAAGTCGTAAGTACGTGCCGTAAAGCCCCAAGCAAGCCCCCTTACCCTTTTAGAAAGTATAAGCAAATTCGCCACCAATTATGACGAACCGCCTCCCCCCCTTCACTGTTCTCCAACCTGTACTCCACAACAGAATCCTGTTGCAGTGGCTCATAGAAACCCCAGGTCTAACACTATATAGATACGTGAATCTTTTTGATATATTACAGTGTGTTGCTTTCAGGTTGCATTCTGATTTCACAAATTATTTGAACATGAGGAATAGCTTTACCTTTTGCCATAACAAACGTAATCTCACACGGGATTTCCCTTTGCTCAATAAAACAGCAAATGCGCGTGAATTCATTAACGTCATTTTTTCAAAACGTGGTTGTGTATTTATTTTAGAGGCTCATCCACTGTCTCTTTAAACTGTAGCCTTAGAGTACGCTAAGGGTAATCTATTTTGGTACGGTTATTTTTCACCGAGGGAAAGAAGGACGGGAGGTGCTTTTTTTTTTGGGGGGGGGGGGGGATTTTACGGTAACTGTAAAAGGCTACGTGTGAAACAGGTGGTGGTTGTTTACGCTGAATATAACTTACCAGTCTTATCGTATGGCCATGTATATCAAGTTCTAATAGTAGTATGCCCGTCCAATTTCTACTGCACCAGCAATTCGAAGCTCAGTAGCTCTATTATGGGATTGAGGCTGAGTGAAGACAACGTTGCGGTGCAACATTGCGTTATCGAAAATAGCCATGTCATAATTCTTATTAGTAAGAAGCAAGCTTGCGAAGTGAAATTAATTTTATTTGGTCCGGGATAACTGGTCAAACACCCGCCGAAGAGGAGTCCGCCGCCGCTGATGGCTGCGTCCACGCTGGGACTCGAAGATTATGGCCCTCTGCCCGTTCGGAGGCATTCTGGACTGCCGAGTGGGTAAGCTTGTGCTAAAAGCATCTAATGATGCTGGTTTCATGCCATGAAATATGCTGGTTAGTTGTCTTTGGTACAACATAATGCCGATCAGATCTCACAGAATCGCTACACTTTACACAGGCTTGATGGAGAAAGCTCAGCAGCAGATTTTCTTGAACGCATCTTTCGTGCCATTCTTTTGCAGGTACCTTTGCTGCATACCATGGCAAGTTCGTCGGCAAAATAGTAACCTACTACCACAATCTCACTGGCACGATGTACGCTGCTACGAATAGGAGCGTCGTCATCACGCACCTTCACTACGACGGGATGGGTCCAGGTAGGTTCCTTTTCAATTTCATTTCCATAACAAGGGAGGAAGGCCCGAATATAAAGTGGTCACTCCCACTTGACGAGCATTGTGACCATCTGCACTGGGCGTACAACGTGAAGACATGTTTCACGCACATGTGCACATAGCACATTCAATATATTAGGAAGCAACACAGAATTCGTATGGCTCAGCTAAACAGTACTATTACGAGTGCTACATATACAGAAAGAACATACATACAAATAAACGTTGAAGCACAACAATAGTAGTCGCAAAGTGTGCGTCCTAACATTTATGTTGTCTATATGTGCTTCATTAGTATGCTGCTAAACACCAGATATCACTATTTAATTACAAACGAATCACGCAGATCTTGTTATGTGGGGTTGGTACAGTCAATCGCTTGTTCAAGAAATTCAACCATACGGGAAGCTTATATCAAATGCATTGCTCCTCATATTTATTTATACAGAAGGGTACTTCCCGAATTCCCTGTTGCGCGTAGCACACAGCTCACATTGTGTTTTAAATTTTAATTCCACTAGGGCCGTGAGATCGTGTGAGGATCATGAAATAAACGCGCCCAAATCCTTTAGTTGAACAACCCTTTACCTCCTCCTACACTCGGGCAAGTAATATTTTTTCTTTACTCCTTAAGCGCTATTTATTACAAGGAGTGTATAAGTAGAGGTTCGACATAGAGATGAAACTGAACCGAACAGTTCCTCTATATGCGCATCGTGTGGTACACCACCTATTAGTCGAATGGCACTGCTTCACAACCTTTAACGCCGACTGGTGAGTCAGTGCTTTCGTAGGGTTCACAATAAAGAGCGAACGCTGTAGCGGAATGTATGCGCTCTACTGTGGGAGACCCATTGGCTACACCGATCCCTAACACACCTGCAAGTAGAGTGTTTAAGAAGAGTGGATAGCGATTTAGAGTACTAGGCACTCCATTATGGTAGGGGACAGAGCCGTCCCGTGGGCTTCACACTTGATGTGTTTAGAGAAATTTATTCTCACGAACAGTGAACATCAAGTACAATCCAAAAGAACATCGCGACGGAACACAACATCCTCAGACACACCCAAAATTGTTACGAAAAGATATGTTTACATATGTACATTACATGGTAAACCAAGAAGACAGAAACGAAACGTAAATATACAAATCTGTTAAGTATTTACATGGTATTGAACTAATTACTTCAATACCAAGTATTGAAGGAATCGAACTAATTAGTTCAATTCTCCCAACTTTAATTCATATGTCAAGGACACTAATCACTTTCTGCGTGACATTGTGAATATGCATGTTCCGAGTGAGGCTCTTCTGGTCACACTAGATGTGGTGTCACTGTACACAAATATACCCTATGCGGACGAGATTCATTCTGTACTCCAAGTATACAATGACTCGGTAAATGACGAACCCATCGAAAGTTCCACCTTGGGCCCTATTTTATCACTGATACTCGAGCTTAACAACTTCGAATGAATTTAACGGTGAAAATTATGTTCAAACCAGCGGCACCTCGATGGACACAAAAATAGGTCCCAATTATGCGAACATCTTCATGGGCATTCTAGAAAATAATTTTCTCGCCTCTTGTGACCTTAAACCACTTTATTACAAACGCTTCATTGACGACATTTTCTTAATTTGGCACCATGGTGAAGCGGCATTACATTCTTTCATTGCAGACTTCAACAAAGTAGAACCATCCATCTTCTTTTCCCACTCTTATATACCAGTCACCATAAACTTCTTTGATGTCAATGTAGCTTTAAGCAATGGTAAACTAACGACAAACCTATACAGGAAGCCCACTGACTGACAAAGATATCTTCATTTTAAAAGGAGCCATGTCAAACACTGCAAAACAAGTATCTCCTATAGCCAAGCTATCCATTTAAAAAAAAATTTGTTCGGACAACAGGGATTTCACTCGCAACTGTGACCAGCTCCATAAAGCATTAACCGAACAACAATTTCCTTCACAAATAATTGACGACGCTCTCCAACGGGCCTAATGTCTCGATCGGAAAGAGCTAATCAGTAAGGACAAACGATTAGTGCCACCTTCCCGAACCAACATCGTTCTAACGCATTCTGCATATATTCCTAACGTGTCGCATATACTCAAAAAGCATTACAACTTACTGACACAGAGCTATCGGCTTAAGGACATCTTCACTGAATCACCGCGGGTTGTATATCGGAGATCAAGGAACTTGCGTGGCATGGTAACTTCTTCCAAGACTTGATTCATTGCTCCCGTTGGTGGTCACCCCCTGTAAAAAAACGCGATGTAAAGTTAGTGCGTGCATGACCACTGCGACTGTTGCTAAAAGCACGGCATCTAACTTTTCACTTAGGATTAAAGGGGACTTAAACTGCGATAGCAGCAACATCATTTGCTTACTTGAATGCTCAATCTGCCACATGCGATACATCGGTCAAACCGAGACATCTTTTCGCATCCGTTTCAACAACCACAAATCACACGTAAACAGTTTGCCACATCTTCCATTGCTCAAGCATTTTCATCTACCAGGTCATTCGTTTGACAAGATTATGGTGCCACTATTAGAATTAGGCTTTAAATTGCACCATGATCGCGAAATTCGAGAATCGTTCTTGATTCACAAGTTCAACAGTCTGTTATCCTGCATTATCGAATGCGTAGGCAAAGTGTCATGCCTTTCTACGATGCCATGACGTCCACAATTTTGCGAAATATTTAAAGAAGCATCCCTAACGTATTCCATACTTTCTAAAGGTTATCACACATTTATTACTTTTTTATTTTTTATCATTATTATTTTCATGCGTGATCCTCGTCGTCAAGGTTGAATGTTACAAATGCCTTTTTACATGCCCACAATCTTGTCTATTGTATTACATTTTTTAATGGTTTTTTAGTGTAGTCATGGCTGTTTCAAAGAATTTTTGTGACACTCACATGCTGATCGCACGTGTTTTGTACTGACGTGTTCATGCCTGCCCATAAAAGCGGCCACATACTCGTATTTCTGTTAATCCTGATGAAGGCCGTGCCATGGCCGAAACGTAGAGTAAACAACTATCAAATTTTCGTAACTGTGCTCTTTTATTCCTAATATACATACATACATACATACATATATATATATATATATATATATATATATATATATATATATATATATATATATATATATATATATATAAACGAATAACATAGATATTTGCATCACCAGAACCGGTAAGCTGATATCAAGCGCTAGTGCTCGCAGTGATGGTAGACCTGGACACTGACTGTAACAAAATCAACTTCAACGAAAGGCGCCTAACTACATTTGACATTGCGTGAACTTTATGGCTGTATTGTATAATCACCTATGTATTGTTTAAAATATCGGATTGCCAGCACTGCAACCATAAATGATGCTTCGTTAACATTACAGCATATTTAAAACGCAGCTCCGACAGCTCGCGTTGTACCGTAGTAGAATAATTGATTACCACGCCAAATGCTGGTATTAGATTCCTGTTAGCAACCTGACATTTATCATGCGCATTCGTTGGTAGAACGCTGCGTATATTTTTTTTACGCGTTTAACTTACCCACGCCTGTTCTCAGCGTTCCTGGGTAGATATAGACTGTCGATCTCCACTGGCACATACCCTTTCCGTCAGACATGTGGCACGTACCCGCGGGCGGGTATATGTGCTACACGTCTGACAGAAAGAGTTTTACACCGTACGCGACGGGCTTGTGACGATATTCATGTCACGACCAGTAAGTCATAATCAGCAACCATCTTACTTTCCCGTAGAAATTTTCGTTAACCCCAAGTTAAGAAACTAGATCACGAGAGCAACCAGACGCAGACACAGACAGACAGACAGACAGACGGACGGACGGACGGACGGACGGACAGACGGACAGACGGACGGACGGACAGACGGACAGACGGACGGACGGACAGACAGACAGACGGACAGACAGACGGACAGACGAACAGACAGACGGACAGACAGACAGACAGACAGATGGACAGACAGACGGACAGACGGACAGACGGACAGACAGACAGACAGACGGACAGACGGACGGACAGACGGACGGACGGACGGACAGACAGACGGACGGACAGAAGGCCGGCCGGACGGACGGACGGACGGACGGACAGACAGACAGACAGATAGATAGACAGATAGATAGACAGATAGATAGATAGATAGACAGATAGATAGACAGATAGATAGATAGATAGATAGACAGATAGATAGATAGATAGATAGATAGATTGATTGATAGATAGATTGATAGACAGATAGATAGATAGATAGATAGATAGATAGATAGATGCCCAAAGTCGATGCAGTAAGTAAAGATACTCTTCGCATATAAAAGAATGGAAGAAAAAAAGTTGTACCGCAGGTAAGCAAACGTGAAGCTTTGCCACCTTCCATTTTCTTTCAGGTTAAGGTTGGTTGGTTGGTTTGTGGGGTTTAACGTCCCAAAACCACCATATGATTATGAGAGACGCCGTAGTGGAGGGCTCTGGAAATTTTGACCACCTGGGGTTCTTTAACGTGCACCCAAATCTGAGTACACGGGCCTACAACATTTCCGCCTCCATCGGAAATGCAGCCGCCACAGCCGGGATTTGATCCCGCGACCTGCGGGTCAGCAGCCGAGTACCTTAGCCACTAGACCACCGTGGCGGGGCTCTTTCAGGTTAAGGGCTCACGGAATTGCTGGCGTTATTGCATGGATTGCCAAACATTGTTTATTTTTAATAATGGCACACTGTATATTCTTTCGCTCTTTTCGTTGAGCTTGGTGGAATGCAGCTGAGAAAAGTTTCAAAAATTATGTTTTATGTGCACCAAACTACAAAGAGACGTCTGTTCATAAATTTGTAGGCCTTGCAGTAGCAACCATTTCAGCTTCGTCGTAGGTTGGTAGTTTTTATTAATTGAAGTGAACAAATACTAAAAATCTCTACTTCAGTTCACCTGAAGAGGTTACCTTTAGCCTATAGCATTTCGGAACATTTCCAGGATTACGATATGTGCCGTCGCAATGTAGATTGAGAAACTGAGGTACTTTTTGTGTACGATCTCGCAGCCGCTTACTTCTGGGCTTCACAGAGAAACGACCTGGACGAATCCGGTGACCAGCTACTTGACGAAAACCAGAGGTGCGTACAAATGGTAGAGTTCGTACTGTGGTCAGTTTAACAGAAATGCGATACTCAGCTCACAGAGCTTCCAGTAGTTACGTCACTATTAGTAGTCCCCCGTTATACCAACCCCGTGTTTCATTCATTTATTACCCCATTCCTTCATTGCTGAAATCGCCTATTAACAGCTCTATGATTTAGTGGACGTGAACTTTTGTTGCATGAAAAATGCAAGAAACAATTCAAAACACGAAACTTTAGGAATCTATTGTACACAAATGCAGTAGAAAAACATTCGAAGTCTGAAAGGAGAGAAAGAGAAACTACGGCATCTGGAAATGCGAAGATCTTAAGGAAAGGTTGCATTACGTGAGCGGTTGAAAGTATATCTACACAAAGTGCTGAGATTAGGCGAAATAGAAAGATGCAAGCATCAAGTGATAGCCCACTCAATGCATACGCGAGAAGTGGTTGTGAATGTGAATCTATGCATGTACGAGACCTTGGAACCTTGTGGGGCTTTGCGGGGCTTTGCGGAGGCGGCTCTCGAAGCAACGGCATATATAGTTGTGTGGGATGGACATCACTCACACGGCCCTACCACCCTCGCCTCTAACGCACAGGAATAAGTGATAAACTTTTTAAAGACCATAGCGAAACGTAATTCTGCTCCCAATGTACAGCAAGTATAGTCGAATGTTCTTCAAGCATGGAAAGAAAGAACACCTCGAAAAAAAAAAAAATCAACCAGTTGCGCGTTACCTGCACAGGTATCGAGAACGTTCTGTACTATATACCAAAATTTTCACCACTTATTACGGGGGACAGACATCTTCGTTGGGCAGCTGTTCGTGAAGTGGAAAGGATGATTTTATAGCATCCGCTCAGCGCTTATCATTTTCTCTTATAGCATCCGCTCAGCGCTTATCTTTGTTTACGTCACATCAGTTGTGACGTAAACAAAGCCGCAGCACTTACGCGACCCAGGCCGACAGATGATAACTGGCTTCAACATAATGCATGCTTTCTCTGAACGTGAACCCGAAAGTTAAAAAAAGTTGGCACATCTCACGTGGAGCAGGAATCAATGATATGCGAAGCACGGATGAGGAAGGTTGATATGTCACTTTAAAATCCGCACAACGTTAGCTACTGATTTTAATATCGCTCCATTGAGCACTACACGGTCTTGATGTAGAGATTTGAGAAACGTTAGTAGGGATTTGAGAAAGGTTACCATGAAAGGCGTTGCCATTAAGAGAGATAAAAATTATTACTATAAAGACCGTCAATGGCGACATTATTTCCCTTGAGCAACAAGTCGTGAATATGCAGAAAGCACGTGTTATCTTAGAGCTGAAAAGGGGAGTGATTATAAATTGTGAATGAAATGAGCAACAATTTTTTAGGTATTTCACCCGTTAAAGAGTGATTATGAACAATATCTCGTTTTGTGTCGCATTGTTGCTAATCAGATGAAGTAAGCACACCATCGATTTAAAAAACGCTGCATGTGATACTATACCGGTTATTCGAAAGTGTAAGTTTAAGGAATCGTTTTCTCTGTGAGACACAAAATCAATGACAAATGGCTTTGTTGTACGTTGTGCTTCAATAATATTCATACCAGTTGTTGTTGTTGCCTTTTGTTCAACTCGCAGCCCTAAGGTTCTGAAGCCCTACCATAACGCCACAGTTTTGCTGATCTTGCCTAGAAAGGTGTCTGAATACAAGTCTCTGGGAGTCTACTGCAAATTGTTTGGGGTATGTAGCTCCCTTTACAATTCACTAGTCGCTTTTATAGATAAAATTTACGCTTGAGGTGCTGCAAGAAATGTACACCTATCCAATGATAATACAGTTTAACATTTGATCAAGAATGTATAATATAACTTGTGCTTCTCAATGCATATTTCGCTTTTCTTTCGGAAAAAAATATCAGTTAGAAGTTCTTTCAGGACCACTAATCAATCTTCACATTTCGCATTGCTCTCTATTTTTTTAACTTCCAGCTTATCACTGACAACTACTAAAAATTGGCTACAGGAATTTGGCGAAAACTTGGTGGACATCGGAGTGGCTGAATGGTACTGCACTTGTTATTGAAAGCACATTGAACCTTAGTAATTCACTGTAACAGTTGTGTGGAATAGTTATTGAGCTACAAATAAAGCAGCACTGAAATTACATGTTCTTTATTGAAAGTATAAACACGGTACGTTTAATAGTTGCTAAATTTTGGACCCATACAAGTGCAATGCGCAGCCTCAATACGAACAATACCTACTGGCATTGTGCTGAAGGTTTTACACAGAACCTCTTGAGTTTTTCCTTGTATGCTTGCGGTTTACATACTCATCCCGTAAATTGAAAAAATGCTGGTGGGTGCAGTTGCATCGGTTTTTTGTGAGCACACAGATCATTGTAGTATACTTGAGCATTTCAGGCATATGTTTGCATTAGGAATTATAGTAGCTTTGCGCGCGTGCTATAACGAAAAAGTTTATCGCCTACCACAATGCCTTCCGAAGCGCGTGGAAACCCGAGAACAAAGGGAACAAGGCGGCAATATAAAAACACCGGACACGGCCCCAAAGTGAATTTGGGAGCTCATACAAATTCACTCGAAGTCAATTTTTTGTAAGTTTCGTGAACATTCGTTTTCTATCAAGAGCCCCAGTAAAAGAAAACAAACGCGAACGTGCGGAAACTTTACTTATGCTAAAAAAACTACAAAAAACGGCACCATCAAAGAAGAAAACCACATTATAATATATATATCATTTGTTTCGAAAGTGACAAAAATCCATGAGGTACATTTATATTAGAAAATATCAATCGTTATGGCACGACACAAACGCAGTCAAGTACTTCCGAAACATACCACGAATGCAAACAACAATCATTTTCATTTCTCATGGTTTTTGAATAAAAGGCTGGAGAGGTAGAGAAAACGAACTCACTTTCAGCGTTGGCAAAGGCGTGTAGTTTTTTATCCACATATCCAAGGAATACTAAAAGGACAATAATGTAATTGCGTTCGTTCCTCCAGCTTAGCATAAAAAAAGCCGCTTGATTCTCACACGCACACTGTGGTATCCATATCAAGGTCGGACACGTTATGAAACTAAGCCTCACATGCATCCCGCGTTACAGCCGCCCCAGAAAAACGTGCTTGCATGCACGTCCACGGCCGCGGAACATGCCACAAAGTAGCTTCTTCGCTAATGCGTTTACACACTTTCGATGAGTCACGATATTTACACAGCACGATGTGATGTGCGAGAAGGCGAGCGTGCCTCTCGTCACCGGCACATCCGAATTCTCTGTGTTCAACTGACACAGACGGCCACACGGATATTCATCCGTGTCACCGTTGGCAGCGGTGCTACGAAGCCCGTCAGGTAGTTAGGCTACAATCACCGTTATTAGTTCTTTGAAGCTTACCGGTTAACGACCTTCTAACTATTCATGATTGCTTACGCAATGCAAAACTTTATTAATTTATTTCCTGGCGCGCTCTTTTCGTCATCGCACTATGACATGGCGCGCAGGCTAGAGTTCAAGTTGCAACTTGTTGGCATAGTTTTTGCTTGGAGCTAATGTCGTGGGTCGTTCTTTCGCCAACGACAGCTGTATGATAAAACAAAGTGTAAAAGAAAGATAGTTCCTCTGATATCTCGTTGCGGTGCGGTTTGCGGTGCGCGCCCTTATCTACACCACGTGCAGGCAGGCGTATTCTGCGCCGAGGCCTGTGTTCATTGTGTGCTTGGGTGTACATAAACGATGGCTACCTTAAAGCGCTCTATGTGAACGTTGCATTTTTGAACCAATCTTATTTTAGGGCCACCGTGGTCGAGCAGTGGTTGCGGTGTTCGGCTGTTGCCAAATATCGCAGTTTCAATCTCGGTCGCGGTAGTAGCATTTAAAAGTGAGAGCGTTAAACAGACCATTTTGCAGAAACCTCGGGTGTCGGTGTCGGCATAGCATTAGTGTTGAGTGCAAAAATTACGCCAGGTCCCGCTAAAGAGAACCTTGTGTAGATGCGAAGCAGCGGCCGCTAACTCTCACACCAGCGGCGACGTTGACGCTGGCGCTCATCGCGGCGTTGCGCAAGGGAGCTATTCTCGTGGCGTCCAACTGTTGGACCAACACTTTCTCTAGAAAGATGCCTGAGGCATCGCACGCTTTCCCACGGGGACGGGAGGTTTTTCGAAGTTCAGTGCTTTCTCCACAAGGAGCACTCACAGCTGACACTACTAGTTCTGCTGGATTCGGAATGGACGCCATCACAGACACACGACTGTGTTGCCTCCGAGACAGCAGTAAACATTGCTTTAATATCAGAGGCGGCGAGGTTGAAAGCGGCCGCCACAGCGAGCGCTCGCAGACTACACTGTTTTGAGGAGTGTAGGAGGAGAGAAAATCAGTGTGCTGGGAACTAGTTCTTCGGGTCACGTCGCGGGCATCTTTCTAGAGGAGGCGTTGCTTGGACATGTTCGATTCGACAGAGCACGTTAGGTTGCGCAAAAAAAAAAGGTCAGTCATGACGTCATGGCGCGCTTGACGACTTCGGCGCAACGAACTCGCCAGTACATTTCCAGTGTTAAACAAAACTAAGTGGACGAAATGTAGAGTAAAAAGACTCCTAAACGCACTTTACAAGTCTGCGTGTGCGCACGAACGTGTTGAGGTGTTTTAAGACCGATGCAGAGAATGCGTACCGACCTTTCGAGGGTGTCAGGTGGGCTGTAGCGTTAAACCTAATTCAAGGGTTAACGCGTTTACAGTATAAGCACGGTTCAAAGATGTGCGTCCAAACGCGGATGTCAGGGGGTAGCATTTGTTGTGGCGAACGCATTCTATCTGTCTCATATGTGTCGAGAGTTGAGAGAGCTGTGTGGCGTCAAAATGACATTATGGAAGAAAGAGAGAAAACAGGCGGCGCGCTCCAGCCTGTGAGAAGTTGCCAAATCGGACATACCCAAGGATTGCAATGGCTCCCCAGGAAAGCAAACTGGGGAGGCACAAAGCACGTAGAGAGGAACCAGTGTTTCCTATTGGAACATCTCAATCGTTGCTAATGGGCAGTGAGAGACAGAAGGCACCAATCGGACATAGATACCCACGGTCAACTTTTAGTTACCACGCAAGCTACGAATTGTCATTGTTCAACAACGCACAGGAGGAATCCCTCACCGGCACTACCTTGACGTGACGTCAATACCCAGTGGCTATATATATCTAGTGGCCGGTGAACGGTTGTGCAGCACGAGGAGTCAGTTTTTTGAGTCAAGAAACTCACTAGCAGGCGCTGCCTCTATCGGCATTGCGACGCGAGAGAGGGGGAACGTAGGACAACAGAGAGGGAGAGGGGACAAGCATGTGCAATGACAGTGCAAACACCACAGGGAGGAATGCCTAGAGGTGGTGGTGAAAACATTTAATAACCATTAAATGGTTACAGAGAGGTGATTGGGTTGGGGCCTTATTGGCCTCCTACCCTCACAGCACTAGGTGGAACCCCTATTCCGGGGCTCCATTGGCAAGCAACGCCGCCCGCGCACGTTGAACCAGAGCCTCTTGGGCCTTCAGGTCTTGACAGCCGAGCAGGGCCGCCTCCCAGTCCTCTTTCGTGGGATTGGGGTTGGGGGGGATAGATGGATTAGACTGGCACGCCCAGACGATGTGAAAGGTGTCAGCCACCTCCCCACAGAACTGGCACGTGCCATCAAAGGATGAATTGAAATGTTTTAGCACCGCCGGGCACAGTACAGTATCGGTAAACAGTTTTAAAAGGAGGCGCTCGTCAGCGCGATGCAGTCCCTTACAAGGGTCTGGATAGCGCCGGTGCTCCTCCTTGTAGTAATTGGTAATATCTTTGAATGAAAGGGCCGAATTGTCTGATTGCGAGTAGGCTTCCAAAGACAGGGAGATAGCCCGGGAAGAGAGTGCGCGGGCGGCCTGATCGGCCTGTTCGTTACCCCTGAGTCCTTGGTGACCGGGTGCCCAAACCAGATTTCGCGGAGTTGGATTAACGTATCGGCAGCTAGATTCCAGTATGCGCTGAGCAAGCGGTGAAGCCCACCCTAGCTGATAGTTCCGACAGGCCCCTCGTGAGTCGGTGATGATATGTTTAGAAGAGGGATAGGTGAGAGCCAGAGCGATGGCAACCTCCTCCGCGTGTGTTGCGCTGTAGGCTTTGAAAGTGAGCCCGTTTACGGTGTTTGCGTTGTGTATGACTGCGGCAGTATACCACCCCCCATGGTGCGGGCCGGCAACGTCCACGTAGCACACGTGTTCCTCTTGACCAAAGTGTCGCTGCAACGCTTCCGCGCGCGCCTGGCGGCGACCACTGTGGTTTTCTTTGGACATGTTGCGGGGAAGGGGTCGGACCCGGAGGACGCGTCTCCAAGGTTCTGGCACTCTCACCCTTTCCTCAATATAGTAATCGTGTTTGATGTGTATTCGGTCCAAGAGGCGGCGACCGGAATGGGTCTGTGCAAGGCGCGTGTATTGGTTAACGAGGTGGGCTTCTAGAAGTTCCCGGTAGGTATTCACCACGCCTAGGGCCAGAAGTCTCTGGTTGGACGTGGTGATAGGGAGGTCGAGAGCCCGCTTGATAACTTTACGGTGGATGACCTCGAGTTGATCATCCTCGTGTTTGCGTAGGTGCAAGTAGGGAGTCGAGTAGAGTATTCTACTCGTTACGAAAGCATGGGCAAGCCGCATTGCATCCCTGATTTGTAATCCGCCCCGCTTGTTGGAGACCCGGCGGACCATACGGCCCACTTGGTCTCCCACCGTGCGAAGTTTGGCTATTGTGGTGTCGGCCTTGCGTTGGTGGTGTATGAAGAGGCCAAGGACGCGGATCTCCTTGGCCTCACGAATCGGTCCCGAGGGAAGACTGATATGGAGCTGAGTTGTGTCCTGAGGGGAGGGACGTACGTGCACAAATTCTGACTTAGCCGGGGCACACTGGAGTCCGCAGTAGGTTGCGTAGTCGTCGACTACAGTCGCTGCTGCTTGCAGGCATGACTCCATGTGACCCAGGTTACCTTGCGTGGCCCAGATCGTGATATCATCCGCGTAAAGAGCGTGATGTATCCCTGGTAAAGAAGCCAATTTGGGGGGAAGATGAAGCATGGCTATATTAAATAGGAGGGGAGAGAGGACCGCGCCTTGAGGAGTTCCCCTCGAGCCGATGACGTAAGGCCCATGTTCCTCATCTTGTATGCGTATGTAGGCTCGACGGTCTGTAAGAAACTGTCTAACATAATTGAATGTTTTATAACCACAGTTGGTCTGACTGAGGTGGTCAAGGATTACCTCATGCTTCACGTTGTCGAATGCTCCTTTAAGATCCAAGGCCAGGACTACCTTGTCATTGTGGGGGCATTCAACAGGATCTAATATGTCATGGTGAAGCTGTAGAAGTATATCCTGGGCTGACTTCTGAGGGCGGAATCCAAACATGGTGTCCGCAAAAGTGTGCTGTGTTTCTAGAAACTCGGAGAGTCTGTCGCGCACCATCGTTTCCATCAGCTTGCCGACACAAGACGTGAGGGAGATGGGGCCAAGGTTCTCCACGTCAATAGGTTTACCTGCCTTCGGGATGAAGGTCACGAGAGCTGATTTCCATTCAAGAGGGAGAGGAGTTTCTCCGTCCCAAATGCTATTGATGTATTTGAGGAGCATGGCGTAGGCTGCGTCGTGAAGATTGGCCAACAGTTTGACCGTAACCTGGTCACGCCCTGGTGCAGTGCCACGCTTCATCTTGCGTAAGGCCGCCTGGAGGTCGTGGAGCTGGAACGGGGTGTCCAACTGCGTGTTCTTTTTGCCTGCGTAGGAGTATGCGGCCGTCCGGGGGTCCTTGGTGGTGCACAGGTATCGGTCCCTGAGCGTGTTTGCCAGCTGTGTTGTCGATGCCTAGAGAAGTAAAAGGAGCGAGCGCATGTTAGCGGACGCTCTCTGCATTGGCGTTGCGATTTCGAGAGGGAGTAGCGTTGAAAAGGGAATAAGTTGCGCATGCGTAGTGTGAATGCGGACGCCGACTCCGATGCCGAGGGAAATACACCCGAACAAGGCAGCGTTGATGTGGAAGCGTAGGGTGAGCGAAATGGGACACAGTAAAGAGGTTAATTGTAAACTAAAGGTTAATGGTAAGTAAATCCACATCATATAGTCAGCAAAGATGACAGTGATATGAGCTCACGTGAACATCAGTCAAAACGTGCAGATTTGAAAACAAAACGTAATCAAAGAGACTGTGATACCATACGTAAATGATTGATTGATATGTGGGGTTTAACGTCCCAAAACCACTATATGATTATGAGAGACGCCGTAGTGGAGGGCTCCGGAAATTTAGACCACCTGGGGTTCTTTAACGTGCACCCAAATCTGAGCACACGGGCCTACAGCATTTCCGCCTCCATCGGAAATGCAGCCGCCGCAGCCGGGATTCGAACCCGCGCCCTGCGGGTCAGCAGCCGAGTGCCTTAGCCACTAGACCACCGCGGCGGGGCACCATACGTAAATCCAGGAAGCAGGTGTAATATACACATAACTACGAACCAACGTTAGCTCAAGTTTTAAATGCGAAGCATTTCTTAGCGAACTTCGGCAACTTTGAACGTATCTATCTATCTAGCCAGCTACGACTTTTATCTCTCCTGGCCGTTTCGATAATTATATCAATACCAAACTTGGTATGGCATAACATGACTGTATGAAGAACATATTCGACTAGTCATAAGATAAAAGTCATGAAAATCATTTCATGAATGTCATGATTTACGTTTCATGGTCCAGCAGCTTTTGCGGTGGTTTCGTTCACATGGCATGTTGCAAAATTGGTATGGTATGACATGATTGCATGGCGAACACAAGCGACAGACCCTAACATTAAGATCAAGAAATGCGTGTCATGTAATAACATGACTACATGCCACGCTCACGATGCGCTCGCAGCCGTTTCGCTGGCGTCGCATATACCAAATTTGGTATTACGTTACGTGAATGAATGACGAAGGTACGCGACTGGTGCAAACATGATAATCACGAGATGCGTGTCATGTAACAACATGACTACATGCTACGCTCATGATGCGCTGGCAGCCGTTTCGCTAGCTTCAATTATACCAAACTTGGTATTACGCGACATGAATGGATGACGAAAGTATGATACTGGTGTAAACATTATAAATATGAGATGCGTGTCATGTAGCAACATACATGCTACGCTCATGATGCGCTCGTGGCTGTTTGGCTAGCTTCATATGGACCGAACTCGGTATTACATGACGCGAACGGACGACATAGGTAAATGACACATCCAAACACAATAATCACGACATGCGTGTCATTAACAACATGGCTACCTGGCACACTCATGATGCGCTCGCGGCCGTTTCGCTAGATTCACATATGTCAAATTAGGTATTACGTGATGCCAATGGATAATGAAGGTATGTGACTGGTGCAAACATGATAATCACGAGATGTGTGTCATGTGAGAACATGACTACATGCCACAGTCAATGCGCCAATACATTGCAACATAACGCGGTGCGCGTGCTCGCCGGCGTTCATTTCGTCGTGTCACGCCGGCGTTGCTCCGCAAGGCGCCAGTCCTGCCATATACTCGCAGGCGCGTGCCGCACTGCGTTGCTTTGACGCATGCGCGTTTCAGCGCGTCTGGCGTCCCTCCGTAACAAAAAGAGGGAGACGCAATGCTGTCTGGGTAACGCATCGGCACGAAATGCAGCATGTCGTATTTCGCGCTGGTTGCCGTCAGGCCGCGCGGACGGACGCTGGTCGCGCCTGGCGTCAGACTATAGAGTGCTCGCGTTTCGCTAACGTGGCGTCGCTGTGCCCAGCGTGCGCGTGCGTCAACGCTACATTGGAGTATATTGGGTTCCTTCATGATGCGCTCATGGCCGTTTAGGTAGCTCCACATATACCAAATTTGGTGTTACGTTACGTCAGTGGATGACAAAATATATGACTGGCGGAAACATGATCATCCTGTCACGCATTTGTTGTAAGAACATGACAGCATACCACGCTCATAGCGTGTTCGCGGCCGTTTCGCTAGCTCCACATATACTAGATTAGGTATGACCTGACGTGGATAGATAACGTAGGTAAACGACACATCCAAACATGATGATCATGACGCGGATGTCATGTACGGCATCACCTACACCTCGTAACGTTGTGCTGATTTTAAAGTGACCTATCAACATTTCTCATTCATGCTTCGCATATCATCGATTCCCACTGTACGTGGGATCTGCCAATTTTTTGAAGCTTGCTCCTTTTGGTGTGTGTGTGTGGGGGGGGGGGGTTCTCTCAGCGTTGCGCCGATGCGTACGCGAGTGATCATTGCTCCCGGTAGAGGTGCAGCTGTGCTCTTCATTTCAAGAGCACTCACTAGATGGCGCGACGCCACTCAGACGACGCTCGCTCCACTCTCGGCGCGGCGTGAAGGAGACCGCTAGGTGGCCGCGCCTGTATATAGCGCTCGCTCTCAGCGCGCTTCCTTTCCTTTTCGGCGGACATCACTGAGTGTGCTCTGATACCGTTATCCACTATGAAGACTGCCGAAGCCGAGGTGGCGGCGCGGAGGGCTCGCAATGCGGCTGCAGCGCGGGCTCCCCGTCAGGAGTCCGTTCTCGAACTTTCCACTACATGCTGTAATTGAAGATCTTCTGGCTTTACACTTTACGGATCGCAAAGTCATTATACTAAAAGGAAAACGTTCCTTTGATCTTATGTGATCCGTAAATAAGCTCTTTAGTAAGGCGTATATACTGCATCAATATGTAAATATCTGTATAAAGTACGCTTATATGTAAATAATAAACATTGTGTATATAACGTGCATATGCAATCACACCACAATGACTCTCGTGTTACGTTTTTATACGATGACGATTGAGCATATGCACAAGGGACTCATGGTTTACTGCATTTAACCTCTGGGACAAGCACCTTTCATCATTCACTCCGTGGATACGCGGGAATTTTTTCGTTATGGTTAGTGTAGGCCATGAGTGACAAATAGAGGTAGATACAAACTGAAAGAGCCGAGAGTTGGTTTTGATTTGTGTTTGAGGCACAATAAGCCTCCGCGAAGTTTCGAGTGGCTACGATAAGCGCGCGGGCGCTTTGGGCCTGTGTGTGTGTGCGTGTGTGTGTGTGTGTGTGTGTGTGTGTGTGTGTGTGCGCGTGTGTGTGTGAGTGTGCACGCGTGCGTGTGTGTGTGTGTGTGCGTGTGCGTGTGTGTGAGTGTGCGCGCGTGCGTGTGTGTGTGTGTGTGTGTGTGTGTGTGCGTGCGCGCGCGCGGATATTGCTATCGCGTAAGGGTCCCCGAATTCTCACAGAGACGGAAACAATGGAGGATGATTTACTTCGATTTACGTACACATTAAAAGCTCCAGGTTTTGTGTTTAGAGAAATTTATTCTCACAGACAGTGAACATCAATTACAATCCAACAGAACATTGCGACAGCACACAACATTCACAGACACACCAAAAGTTGTTACAAAAAGATATGTGTACATATGTAAACGAAGCACAACATACACAACTTACCCAACTACACAGGAATTGTTACAAAAAAAAATGTCTACATATGCACAATACATGGTAAACGAAGAACATACAAATGAAATGTAGAGATCAATATGTCAGATATTTACATAGTATTTACAAGGTATTTGTATGAGTACTAAACAAAGATTAACCTACCAATACCAGGCAGGCCTGAAAACAAGCCTTACACGTCTCTCGCAGATGAACACAAAACGGCAGGACCAGTGTCGAAGGAATTCCTCTTCACCCAGAAAGAAGAGTTCCTCCGACAACACAGATAGTATTTCTTTGTACAGTCGCTCCAAAATCGGAAAGAGAGCACGGCGGCGACGACCTGCTGCAACAGCTTCACAATGGTTACGCCAAAGATAGTAGGCACCAGCAACAATAAGAAGGCAGGCAAAGCGGCCTCGAGAACAACGTCCAGAAGAAAGAAAGCGGTTTACTCCGAGGTCACGAAATCCTGCATGCACAGCCCTACAGAAAACACGAGCAACGACACATTGCCTTAACACATGCTGATTTGTTTCCCGTAGGGAGCAGTTCGGACATGTTGATGACTGGACCATTCTCAACCTTTCTAGGCGGTCAAGGGTAGGAAGAACGCCCCACCTAAGCCACCACATGAAGTCCCGGAGGTGGCCAGGTAAAAATGATGCCGTCAGCATGCTGCAAGACACATGACTAGAGCGGGTGCGGCGTGCTGGAGGAACTAACGGGAGCAACAACGCGGCTGTTGTGTCAACGATAGAATTGTCTAACACAAATAAATCAGGGCAAGTCGACTGGATATGACGAAAAAACGCGACAGCTGTTGCATAAAACGAAGGAAGTACTAATGATTGTGGGCCCCGATTAAGGCGCACATTAGGCAATAAATACCGAAGGTGAGTGCCTAGAAAATGATATGCCAGAGTTCACGCGGGGGATTCCTCTCCTTGTACGAGGCGCAACAAGAAGCGCAGGGCCAATAGCCGGCAGCGTATTGATACCGAAGGGAAAGCAAAACCTCCCTGGGAACGCTGCTGTCCTAACGCCGCACGAGAAACCAACGCAGTGCCGCCAGACCAAAAGAAGAAACACAAGGCAGACTGCAATGACCTCACGATGCGTAAAGGCGGCTGTTCCACATGAGAAAGGTACCAAATGCGACCGCAGAACACAGTCTACGCAAGGTACCTCCGCTCAAGAAGCGGAAAGTCGAATTCCCGGGCGTTCTCAATTTCTCGTTTTACTTCATCGAGGGCGTTTGACCAAACGGAGTTAGAAATGCCGTAGTGGTTGTGTAGAATTCCTAAAATGCGAAGAGACGCAGCCGGCTGAAGAAGAGATGTGCACATAAGTGTGGAGTTGGGATAGCCGATGAACAAATACCGAAATTTAGAGAGGTTTAGCGCGGCACCTGAAATGTCCCCATACTGGAAGAATAAACGCAGGCTATGAGAAAGACTATCTTCATCTGAAAGGTACAGGGTTATGTCGTCAGCAAAAGCTGTGACTTTTACGGTGCTGCTGCCGAAAAGCGCAAGACCCCGGACATGGCGAATCTGCTTCTAGAGCACACAAAAATGGCTCAAGGGTGAGGACAAATAGAACAAGAGACAAGGGGCATCCTTGACGGACCCCACGTTTAATAGAAAAGGCAACACTCTCTAGATGATCTGGAACTAATGTGCTTTTTATACCAGAGAAGGTATGTCTAATTATTTCAACAAAAGTACCAGGAAAACCAAGGGCTGTGAGCACTTTAAAGATATACGTGTCTCTAGTTGGTCAAATGCTTTCTCTTGGTCTAAAGACACAAGGAGACCACGCGCAGATCGCGACAGCGTATAGGCTATGATATCCCGGGTGGTAAAGGACAAACTGTGTATTTCCCGTCCAGGCATAGATGAAGCCTGGTGATAACCCACCAGGGTGTTCAACAGAGCCTTCAAACGTTGAACGATCACCGTCGCGATTATCTTATAGTCAATAGTAAGAAGCGTGATATGTCTCCAATCTTCAGGATTAACAGAAGAAGCATCACCTTTTGGAACAAGCACAATGCGTCCACCTCGAAAACTTGATGGAAAGACACCATCCTCGAAAAATCGCCGGATAACCGCGGCTAATGCAGTACCAAGCTCATTCCAAAATGATAAGTAAAATTCAACTGGAAAACCGTTTGGCCCAGGGGCTGTCCCCCGTTTCATAGATTGTACTGCTGCCTTTACCTCTTCAACTGATGGAGGGACGTGCAGAGAATCAGCAGCTTGTCGAGGAACGCGAGGCAAACCTCTAAGCATAGGCAGTATTATATCACAGTTTGTCCGCATGGTCGAACATGACATCTCTTCAAAATGTGCCAGAAAGAGAGATCGATCACGCTTAGGAAGCGGCTGTGTAGGTGGTGTCTGCATGGTCGTAAAAACAGGTGATTGTGACTGCCCAAAACACGATTGCCTCGCATAGCGTAGCACCTCGGGGTGGGCACAAGGGTTGTGCCTACAACGCCATGCAGCCGCCGCCAGAGACGAGGTGGCAATCAAACGCTGGAAGCGCTCACGTAATTCATGTTTCCAAGCTAGCATCAAGGGAGACGGCGTTTCAGCGCGCAATGCGATGCGTAACTTCGCTGCAGTATCGGCCAGCTCCTCAGAAACGCGACGACAAAGGGAACGCCCTTCAACTGAGCAGTGGAGGAACAACTGCGTTTTAAGCGCATCCCAATCAAATAAATCAGACGCAGCGAGTGACACGCGTATTGCACGGGACAAATTTGAGCGAGAGCGCGCGTCCTGGAGGACGAGAACATCAAGACGCCATGGTTTCTCCGAAAAAGAAAATGGAATTTTTAGTTCTAATAGAATCGGACGATGGTCAGAGATGTACACAGGCGAAGGTGGGATGGGCGGAACACGTAAGTCGGAGACAAACGTCTCAAAAGCATGTGGAATATAAGCCCGGTCGAGTCTGCTGGAGGAGTGTCCGCGGCGCCATGTCCAAACGAAAGTATTCCCGTGTATGACATTATGCGCATACAGCAATGAAAAATGCTGGACAAGGCGTCGCAGCTCACGTGAATTCCAAGCAGGCCGACCCCAGCCAGGACCTTGTACATCGCATCGCGTATTTAGCACACAGTAAAAGTCTCCAATTAAAATTACATGACGACCGTCTAGGAAAAAAACATCCAAATTTCGAAAAAAATCATGAGACTGTCCGGTTTGGGCAGGCGCATACACACATAGTATCCTCATTCGAAAAAAAAGTAGGTACAATCCAGAGCAGTAACTCTACCGACGCCGTCATAAACAACGTGGTGACCTCTCAATAAAGCCCGATTAAATATAATGATGCATACTCTCGTAAAACGAGTTGAAGCGAAAGAAAGATAGCAATCTAAGTTAAACTTTTGTTTAAAAGCCCTAACGTCGGATAGTGAACGGAAATTAGTTTCCTGCTGGCATAAAACATCACAATTTGCAGCACGGGCTACACTAATCACCTCGGCCTGCTTTACCGGACTGCGAAAACCTTTTTACGTTGAAGGAAATAATATTCAATGCGGTAGCCATCGTAAACAATAAAAACAAATTCGGATACTAGACTCACAGTTCTGACAGACGCGGGAGCGGGTGCCCCACAAGCAGCTCAATCACTTATTATGACCAGGCGACCCACCGGAAGCGCGGGGCTTCCGGGGCCGCATCGAAGTCCGCAGGGGACTTCTGTCTCTGCTGGGGGCCTCCGAGTCGCTGCTGGATATTCGGTGGCGCTTGGTGCCGAGGCTCTTGAGTGAAGATGGCACAAATTCGTCAAAACTGTCCCGACTGATCTCGCTTGGAGTGCTGTCGGTGTCTATCTGTAGGGCCGTGTCACTCCTAGTACTGCTCGTGTCCTCGTTGATGGAAACCTCGTCACCATGGGACAAAGTCTCTTCAATGATAGGAGGACTAACAGACGACTGGGCATCTATGGGGTGAGCAACAGATATCACGTCAGCATCTGCGACGCGTTCGCCGAGTGGCGCCTCTTCTGGTGAGGGCTCGACTGTGGTTCTGTGGGAACCACCACTGGTCGCGGGCCGCTAGATGAATTATCCGCACCTTGAGGGGCTGCCTGGTAGGGGCTGGCTGGAGATGCTGTGGGCGTTTGGTGTGGCGTCTGGTGTGGCATAGTGCCACAGAACGAGCGCTAAAAATGGGCGCGCCGCCAAATTCTTGCGATAACGCGCGGGGTAGACGCCGGGGGGGGGGGGGGGGGGTCAAAAAAAGGAAACAAACATCCAAGGCTCCCCGGGCGTGCGCTCTCCCCTCGGAAGCGTGGCTTCGCCGACGAACCTCCTCACCCCACATCGGCGGCCGAGCAAGCGCGCGAGAATTCTAGAACGAAAGAGGCGTGGTCACGCCGGGCTGAGTCATCCATCGCGGAGGACATTCGAACCGTCTCACCCCCTACTCAGCCTTCGCTGCGTATCGCACCGACGAAATGACGAGAACTTTCTGGAATGTCGTGCGGAAGGTATTTAACCGAGCAGCGGAGACGAGAGATCAGGAGAAGACGGAAGCTAGCGCCAGAGCGCGAAGGGATCCCGCTGTGTAATCGGCGAAGGTTTTGTCCGTAGGGGCAAAGCAGGAGATGAAGAGGATTTCCACCTGAGGGGTGAAGGCTCGAGCTACCGGCAAGAGTGTGTGTTTACCGCTATCGAGCGAAGACGCGCGGCAGCAGCTGCGTATGGGAAGCCGACGTGTTTCCGACGAAGAAGTTTGAAGCTTGGAGAGTGGCCTATTGAAGACGTGAGGTTTCCTGGAAGAGAAACTTCGGCGAGGTTTCCTGGAAGAGGAACTTCGAGGGCAGCGGAACGACAACAACGCTGGACTTTGAGTGAGTGATTCTCGGAAGAGTATCATCTAGACTTTTGTTCCAAGAACTTTGGGCTGAATAGGTTTTCTATCTCTTTAGTCTTTAAGTGTCTTGGTTGTTCAATGCATGCGACTGCATTGTAGTGCGTATTGTTGCCTGTGTCCGTTGTTTCGAGTGTGGCTGATTGTACTGTGTAGTACGTTGTTTGATTGGTGACATATTGTATGCAACTATTGTGGAGTGTGCATTCTCGTGTGTTGTTTTCGATCTACCCTTATTGAGAATTTAACCTTGTTTGTTTATCAACTCTCGGCTCTGACTTGTTCTTTGGGCCACAGCCGGCGTCTGCTGGCGCGCCAAAAAGGACCACTTCTAAATTGTCCACGCTTTCGTGGTGCGGTTCGGGGGGCTGATACTTCGGCCCTTGGAATCAGCCCGGCGATCGCCTCCCTAATTAACGGGACCGGTGTGACACATAGTGATGCACCCAACTTCGTCCTGGCAAATATCCGGGCCTAGCGTCAATGATACGACGTTCTTAGGCCGCGTTCACACTGAGCATTCCGGCCGCCGAAAGTGCTCCGTGTCCGGTTCAGCGGCGGCGAGATTCGCCGAAAGGGCCCTCTTCGCACCGATGACTCTCGGACCGAATTTTGCGGCATCTGCTGCCGAATCGGTCACCGCGGACCAATAGGAGTGCTAGTCAAGGAATTTTGAAAAATGGCGGCCAAGCCCTACTCATTTGTTATGCCGCAGCGCACGTAACTGAATGTTGAAACCAACAGGTGTTTAACCTACTCTGTGCCTTCTTCGCCTCCGTATTTCGTGAAAGAGGTGACCGAGCTTGCTGTTGGCGTGACCGAGCTTGTTGCGGTCTTGCAGAGCAGAACGAACCCACCAACGCGGCTGGCGTCGGTGGTTTTTCCACTCTTCGTGCATTACAAGACAGCCACTTGCCAGCAAAGTAAGCGGTACTGTCTTTTCTTGCTTCTTGCGTACGAGAATCGTCGATGTATACACCACCGGATAGCGTAGTAGCGTTTGCGAGCCGCGACAACAACCGCGTGACAGCACATCCATTCCGCGTTCGCCCCGTAGTAGATGGCATATTCGGCGGCGCGGGGCGCGTCCAGTGCGAACGACGCTGCGTTTCGGCGGCAGGAGAATTTCGGTCGCTGTAAAAAGCGGATGTTTCAGTGTGAACTAGGCATTATTTTTACCTTATTGAAGTGGTGGGTAATTCTTGGAGGCCGCCTCGGAATACGACGGCCTGATGGTGCAGGCGACGGTGGCATGCGGGTCACCACAACGGCGACACGGCAGCGAGCAACCCTTCCCGTCGTGGCCGTAAACGCCGCACCTTCCACAAAACGGAGCTGTGCAATTCATGCGGAAGTTCCCGCTGTCTCCACATCGACGGCACACTCGCTGGATCCCTTTATAGTCACAGGTCACTCGATGGCCAGCGACCTTGAGGTAGTTGGGCAACGGCGACGATGTCTTCATTTCCATCTGGATGAATCACGTCCCAGTGGTCATGGTTGGGCGCGATTACATGAGTCTTCTGCTGATGTGCAGCACCTTGCCATAGGGAGACAATGCTTGCGCAAGGAGCTCGCTCCAGGTTTTAGAGGCGAAGCTTCTTATAGTAGCACTCATTCGTTCATTGTAACCGTTGTAGTGTGTAACAAGTATAACATTTTGACCTCCAAGGTGGTGCCGGTGAGAGATTTTTTCTGTGCGTATTTGAACAATAAACGATAGTGCTCAATGTACCTGACAATGGCTGCTAAGGAGGGAATGAGAGACAGGTAAATTCAGCTTTTAGTTAAGGCGCAGGCTGCAAAGTTTTTATTGTTCAACAACGCATAGACGACAAGAAAGGGATGCTACGTTATACTCGCTAAGCGTAACCTCCTAGGTTTTAGAAAGGTTTAGGGAGCGTGGTGCCACAGTGCCATGAATACAGTGAACTAGTATATACCATGAACTCGAGGTGGTTAAAGGTGGGAAGTAGACACGAAGCGCAAGCCGTAAGAAAGTGTGCGTGTGCCTCCTCTCGTTCAGTCCTTCGAATGTCCGCTGAATGGCGGTGCTTGTATATGAAAAATATATGATGGAAAGATGCGAGATGGTGGTACTTGTAGTGTTGAATAGGTGGACGAACGGACGCACACACAGATGCATGGACGGACGCACAGATGGCTGCACGGACGGATGTACATATGGATGGACGCAGGAGTGGATGCATGGACGAAAGCAGGGACGGACGCACAGATGAACGTGCGGAAGCACGAACAGACGCACGCGCGGACGGGTGGACGCACGTGCGGGTACACAGGTGCACGCATGGATGGACGGAAGCAAGAACGAATGGACGGACGGATGCTTAGCCCCACTATTCATCATTCACTCCATGAATATTATGCCATTTTCTAAAAATAAGGAGGTTACACCCAGCGAGTATAACATAGCAACTCTTTCTTGTCAGATAGTGCTCAATGTACATGCTGATGGCTGCTAATGGGGATCGCAGCGTGCGCGTTAACTAAAAGCCGCATTGCTCCTGTCTCTCATTCCCCATTAGCAGCCATTGGCATGTACATTGAGCACTATTTTTAGGGGCGAAGCTCCTTATGGCGTGGTTTGTGCGTCCCTCGTAGGACGTAACCACCAGTGGCACATACACGAAATAGGTTTAACATTTGACCTCCAAGGTGGTGCCGGTGAGAGATTTCTTCTGAGCGTTGTTTAACAATAAAAAATAGTGCTCGATGTACATGCCATTGGCTGCTAATGGGGAATGAGAGACAGGAGCATTCGACTTTTAGCCAACGCGCACGCTGCGATCCCCATTAGCAGCCATTGGCATGTACATTGAGCACTAACGGCCAAGAAAGGGTTGCTACATTATACTCGCTGGGTGTAACCTCCTTAGTTTTAGAAAGGTGTAGCGAGCGTTGAGCCGCAGGGCCATAAATACAATGAACTGGTATATACCATGAATGAATTCGAGGTGGTTAAAGGGGGGAAGCAGATACGAAGCGCAAGCCGTGAGAAATTAAAAGCTGAATCCTCCTGTCTCTCATTTCACATTAGCAGCCACTGGCATGTACATTGAGCACTATTTGGCAGGAAAAGGTTGCTACATTATACTCGCTGGGCGTAACCTCTTTGGTTTTAGAAAGGTTTAGCGAGCATTGGGCTGCAGTGCCATGAATACAGTGAACTAGTATATACCATGAACTGAAGGTGGTTGAAGGTGGGTACTAGACCCGAAGCGCAAGCCGTAAGAAAGTGTGTGTGTGCCACCTCTCGTTTAGTCCTTGGAATGTCCACTGAATAGCGGTGCTTCTGTAAGGGGAATATGTGATAAAAAGATGTGAGATGGTGGGACTTGGAGTGTTGAATAGATGGACGAACGGGTACACAGACAGATGCATGGATGGATGCATGAACGGATGCAGGGGCGGATGCATGAACGAACGCAGGGACGGGCGCACGAACAGACGCATGGACGGTCACACAGACGGACGCATGGACGGACGAATGCTTCGCCCCACTCTCCATCATTCCCTCCGTGGATATGTTGCCATTTTTTGTTTTCAAAATTCTGCAGCCTTCCACTGTAGAGTATCTCCTAATCGTATTGTGGGATTGGTGCATACAACCCTATCAAGTACGTAATAAAGCTTTTTTTCTGTATTCAGTAGCACTGCAGTTGCTGCCCATGAATGTGTACATGGAGGCTACACGTAGCCGCGTTTTGTTACGTTACGGCAACAGAAAATCACCTATAGTATTATTGCCGCCTCAGTAGTGGTGGGCCATTAGATTAGGGCTAGTGAGTATTGACTGGCTGCAGAAATCACGTTGTCAAACGTATAGAGAGCCTACTCAAGCGTTAGAAGACCGCTTATTCACGAGACATTTATATTATGAGTTCTATGATGGTATTAGCTGCTTACGTTGCGTGGTTTCACCCATAAGAAGGTTTCGATCATTTACAGGCTTGGTGATGCACGCTCCGATGCTCAATAGCAAAATAACAATAAGTGGATGTTTTCTTGTCAATTTATTTTTCTTATACTCCACAGAAAACCGTTTAGTATATATTTAAGAACTTCAATACATCTGGGCAAGTCGTTGAAAATAAGTTGATTCGCTAACTGTTCGAACGAACTTCAAGAACTGAATAGTCATTTTTATAAGGGCTTCATGGCTCAGCATGGCTTGTAACGGAGCCTGCGAATTAGAGTTGGACTTGGAGTACAATGATATAAGACAGGGAAGTTTATCGCAAACTGGTAACAACATTTCAGGTGAGTACAACTGTCTGGTGTAACAAAATCACTTCAGTGACATCTACCAACAGGAAAACATAGACAGGATGTACCACACAGCACTTCAATATTCTCACAGATCACGAATCACTCAAGAAAACAAAGGGATAAAGAAACGCAAAAAGCACTAAGTTGCAACAGATTCACATATTACTTGCGGTGAGAAGCAATTTTTCCCCGAGATAAAACGGCAGTAAAGGAAATTCTATATTCTCATCTCGAACTCCAAAAAATTTGCAGCTGATCCCACGTACAGTGGGAATCGATGACATGTGAAGCATAAATGGGGAGGGTTGATATGTCATTTTAAAATTACCAACTTTACGAGGTGGAAGTAAATTATGTCGTACACGACTTCCGTGTCATGATAATCATGTTTGGATGTCGTTTACCTTCGTCATCTATTCACGTCACGTGACGCCAACTTTAATATATGTGGAGCTAGCAAAACAGCCATTAGCATGCTATGAGCATAGCATGTAGTCATGTTTTACATGACACGCATATCTTGATTACCATATCGGCCGTGTCATTTAACTTCGCCTTCTATTGACGTCATGCAATAAAAATTTGGTATATATAAAGCTAGAAAAACGACCACGAGCGCATCATGAGCGTGGCATGTGGTCATGTTGTTATATGACACTCATATCATGATTATCGTGTTTGTACCAGTCACACACCTTCGTCGTGCATTCACTTCCTGTAATACCAAACTTTGAATATGTGAAGCTAGCGAAACGGCGGGGAGAGCATCGTGAAAGGCCCAATATACTGCGGCGTAACGCTGACGAGCGCATGATGGGCGCAACGACGCTACGCTATAGCAAAACGCGAACACTATAGTCTGACGCCAGACGCGACCAGCGTCTGTCGGCGCAGCCCGACGGCAACTGGTCCGAAATGCGACATGCTGCATTTCGCACCAACCACGTTACCAAGAATGCACCGGGTCTGCCTAGCTTCGTAACGGGGGGAGGGGGGGGACGCGGGTCGTGTTGAAACGCGCATGCGTCAAAGCAACGCAGTGCGGCCCGTGCCTGCGAGTATATACCAGGCAAATAGGCGCCTGGCGTGGCATCACCGGCATGGTGGTGGTGGTGGTAAAAAACATTTATTTCAGAAAAAGTCTACTAGAGAGTGCCGACGTGGCCCTTCGGCGTGCTAGAATGGCAAGACCCTATTTCGGGACGCCAGTGGAGCTGGAAGCTGCCCGTGCGCGCTCCACCAAGGAGCGTTGTGCAGCCAAGGTAGAGCAGCCGAGCAGGTGCTCCTCCCAAGCCTCTCTAGTTGGGATAGGAAAAGGGGATGAGAAAGGGACAGGATTAACTGGGCACGATGCTACGACGTGATATGTGTCGGCGAGGACATGACAGGTCGAGCAGGTGCCACTGATTTCCGGCAAAAAGTGCCTGGCGACCGCCGGACTGATAAATGTGTTCGTCTGCAGGCGGCGTAGCAGTCGTTCGTCCGCTTTCTCCAAACCGCGTGCGGGGTCCGGGTAGAGGCGGCGCGAAGCCCGGTAATAAGCCAAAATTTCGCGAAAGCGCGTCAGGTTGGTATTGCCAGATTCCGTCTCGGGACATGGAGGGGCAACGGCCCGGACAGGAGAAGCGCGGGCAGTGGCATTTGCCGCCTCGTGGCCGGGCAGGCCCGAGTGGCCTGGGGTCCACACTATACGAATGGGATGAGGGTTAAAGCGCCAAGAGGCTGCCTGTAGTAGGCTAGCCGCCGGCGGGGCAATGGAACCCTGAAGGTACTGAGAACAGGCCGAGCGCGAGTCCGTCAGGATGGTGCGTGAGGCAGGGTGAGAGGCGGCCAAAGCTATGGCAACCTCTTCAGCGTGCGTTACTGTGTCTGCTCGAAAGGAGAGGCCATCTACGTGTTTGCCCTCTGTAATCACGGCAGCCGTGAAGTGACCCGAGGGGGAGGGACCCGAGACGTCCACGTAGAAAACACCAAGACGATCGGAGTGTCACGTATGAAGGGCCGCAGCGCGTGCTACTCTACGGCCAGGATGGAGGTCGGGGTTCATATTACGGGGTAGAGGTTCCACCCATAGCTTTTGACGCCAGAGCTCTGGTACTGGCTGCAGAGGGTCTTGGTCAGATATTGGGTTAAGGCCAAGTCTGTGTAAAAGACGGCGCCCTGAAGGCGTCTGCGACAGTCGATTGATTTGGTTAACGCGATGAGCTTCGCGCATCTCTGCAAAGGTGTTGTGTACCCCCAGAGCCGTGAATCGGCTGTTGGAAGTTGCAATAGGTAGGTCCAGAGCGCGTTTGTATACTGAACGAAGAAGGACGTCCAGCTGGTGCTCGTGTCGACGACACAGGCGAACGTAAGGCAAGGCGTACAGGACGCGACTGGTCACAAACGCGTGGGCCAATCGGAGGGACTGAGACCCGCGGAGGCCGCCGCGCTTGGTAGAAACTCGCCGTATCATGCGGCTCACCTGTTCGCTGGTGCGTCTGAGGCCTGCTATTGTGCCCTTTGGATCCAAGGACGATGTGAGGTGAAGGCCAAGAACCCGAATATTTTGCACTGACGGGACGGGCCTGGACGGAAGAAAAATTTGAGGCGGCGGTAGCGGAGAGACTGAAAGAAGAGCCGATTTAGCTGGAGAGCCCAGGCCGCATGAACCTGCGTAGGTGTCCACCAGAAGGGCAGCCTTTTGCAGGCGTTCTTTGATTTGCGCTAAGGAGCCGGTGTTGGTCCAGATTGTGATATCATCCGCATATAGTGCGTGTTGTATTCCCTCGACCTCGCTTAGAAGAGAGGGGAGGTTAATCATCGCTAGGTTAAAAAGCAGCGGAGACAGGACTGCCCCTTGAGGTGCACCCCGCGTGCCTAATAAGTACGGACCATGTTCGGTAGAATTAAGGCGAATGAAGGCGGTGCGATGTGATAGAAAGACGCGAATGTAGTTGGAAGTCTTCTGCCCGCAGTTTGTGGTAGACAGGTTAGTGAGTATAGTGCTGTGTTTGACGTTGTCGAACGCCCCGCGGAGATCGAGAGCGAGCACGGCTTTATCGTTATGGCGCATAGTAGTCGGCTCTATGATATCGTGTTGAAGCTGGAGCAGGACGTCCTGCGCCGACATATGCGGGCGAAAGCCAAACATCGTGTCGGCAAAGGTCCTCCTGGCCTCCAAGTAGGCGAAAAGGCGTTCGCGAACCATGGTTTCCATGAGTTTGCCTGCGCAAGACGTAAGTGAGATGGGTCTCAGTGCCTCAATACTAACGGACTTTGCCGATTTGGGAATGAATGTCACGACCGATGTGGTCCATTCCGTTGGAAGCGGAGAACCGTCCCATATCGAATTTATAAGCGGGAGTAGCGAGAGGTGTGCTTGGTCGGGAAGATTTGCCAGGAGTGATACTGTGATTCCATCGCGTCCAGGGGCCGTGCCCTGTCGCATTTTCGTGAGTGCAAATCGTAAATCAGAAAGCGTGTATGGGGCGTCGAGGTCGGTGTTACGGGCGCCGGAATACGTATATGCTGGGCCTGGGGGATCAATTGTGCGGCAGATGTAGCGGTCACAAAGTTCTCGCGCGAGTTCATCCGTAGTGCTCTGAAAGGCATGCAGAACACGGTGGAGCTGGCGTTGCCTTTCTCCCCTGGTGGTGGAGGGATCGAGAAGGCTTCTAAAGAGTCGCCACGCACTCTTAGAGCTCATCTGGTTTGCAGACTTCGAACAGGTGTCTGCCCAGTTAGCATCGGAAAGTTGTGCGGAGTATGCGGCCGCCTCTGCAGTGAGCACCTCAATGCGAGCGCGAAGTTTCCGATTAAGTTTGTTGCGTTTCCAGCGCCTTATGAGCCCGCGGCGAGCGTGCCAAAGATGTAGGAGGTGTGGATCGATTGCAGGAGTCAAATTAGAGGTTGCAAGGATGCGAGTGTTCGCTTGTTTCATATGAAGAGCGTATGATGCCCACGCTGCATATTCGGTCGAGGAGAGGCCGGCGGGGAATGGTTGCATTCTGAACTGAGTCCAATCGGTGAGACGGGCTTGGCCCCAGTGTTGGCGCATTTTCTGCCGCGGTGTGAACGAAATGCGGAGTAAAAAGTGATCGCTGCCTAGGGTTTCGCCTAAATTTTCCCATGTAGCATCGCGGATGTGACGGGTGAGGGAGAGGTCGGGGCATGTGTCTCACGTGACCGAGTTGTCGGAACGTGTGGGTTGTGCCGGATCGGTAAGAAGCGTCAGGCTCAGCGAGGAAATGAGCTCCTTGAGCTCTCTGTCCCGGGCCTTCTCGTAGTGGTAACCCCAGTGAGGGCTGGGGGCATTAAAGTCCCCGACAATCACCAGTGGTGTCGGGCCGCTATACGCAGCGCCCGATGGAAGAGATGCGCAAACGAAGCCCTCGCAAGGCGAGGGGGACAATACACGTTTAAGATATGTATTGATGGTTGGCCCCTCCGCTGAGACAGCACTGATATCATGCAGTAGTCGTAAGGAAGATCCAGATCGAGGTCAATCTGTATCGCCGTGTGAGCTTTATGCACGAGGAGGCATGTGGTGGTGCCGCCTACATAGGAGCAGTATCCAGAAAGGGATGGAGCAGGGCCAGATTCTTGGAGCGCCAAGACGGCCGGCTGAGAGCCAAGTGAGCTGAGGAAAAGGGAAAGATGTGAACGCTTTCGCCTGTTCCCGAAGCCTCCGGGGTTCCACTGTATGATCTCGAATTTAGACGCAATGTTTGAACGGGACGTACGATTGGTAGCCATCGTGACTGTCCTAGGTTTTATGTTTGGTCCTCCATGTCCCGCTCGGAATCCTCAGAGACAGGGAGGGGCACGGAGGCCGGATTGTCCGACAGCGGGGTGGTGGTAGCCACCTTACGACGACGGCGTGGAGCTGTACCCTCACTGCTCACCGAGCAGGAGCGGGAACGCGATGCCTTGGGTTGAAACTGGGTGATTGCCCAGGCTTGAATAGCCTGGGTAACCTCTACTACTATGCGTTGGACCGAGAAGCTGGTGAGGAGGTGATTAATCGAAGCTTCGACGCCCGTGAGGCGTTCCTCTACGCGCGGGGTGCGCTCTTCGCTAGGGAGAGTTTGGTTAGCGGGCAAGAGAACCTGAGGTGCCTCAGGAGCCTCAAGAGCTTCCGGAGTAGATGTGGCACCGGTTCCGAGTGCTGGAGTACACATGGCTGCTTGAACCGGCGGTTTAATGGGAGTGGACTTAGCGCGAGGACTAAGCTTGGACGTAGCTGACGTAGCCGCCTGGACAGAGGAGGCAATACCGGATGGCCTTGCAGTACACTGTTGTTGGGGTTGAAGTCGCTTATTTAAGAGTTCGAGTTGTTTAGTTAAAAGAGAATTTTGCTTTTGAAGTGCCGCAACTTGCTGGCGAAGGGCCGCAAGTTCGGGAGAAGGAGGATCGACAGAAGGGGGTGAGAGAGGCTTAGAAGCAGCTTTCCCTGCCCAACTGCTCACCTGAGGTACCGCCGCTGGTGCTTCGAGCGGTGGGAATGCTTGAGTGTCGGCGTGGAGTGGTGGAGCCGAATGATGCAGGTTGGTGCTGCTGTCTGGCTGTGACGAACATGAGGTGGTACCTCGAGGATATGTTGAGGGCTGCTTGCGTTTCTGATATTTACGATATTTTGCCGTGCAGCCACGGGTCCCAGTCTCATGAGCGCCGTGGCAGAGGAGGCACTTGGGGTGGCAGTCGTGGGCATTAAGACCTGCAGGTGCGGGGGTTCCACATTTGGCACACTGGGTTGGAGCGGCGTGAGGACACTGAGGTGGTCGATGACCGATGGTACCGCACTTGGTGCATACAGGGACCGTTTTCTTGTAGGCGCGGATATACGTCGCCACGCAGTGGTAGAAGAAGCGGGGTAACTTCGTGCCCTCGAAAGTCAACACCGCCGCCGCGAAATCTCCGAGTTTGCGGACCGCGAGGATAGTATCTCGAGGCCAATGCAGTTCTGACTTTATCTTCTCCGGGCTTTCAGCAGGGTTTATGTTGATGACGCCCTTGCATGTATCCCCTGGTGCCTTGGCATGGCCCCGATCGGGCAGCTGCTAATCCCCCACTTGCAGCTGGAAGTCCCCGAGGAGTCGCTGTGCCATAGGCAAAATGGTGGTGCTACAGACCAAGATGTTTTGTTCCCAGATCGGCCATACTTGAATTTGCGTGGTAGTCCGGTCGCCGAGGTAGCTGCGGATGGCGTCGCCCGCGCGATCGGCCGGGACGAATGTGGGTAGCTCGCAGGGAACGCGAGGTTTCACTACTACGATGTAGTCGTCGCGAGAGAGGCGAGGAGTCTGACGCGGACGCCACTTGCGTTGCTTCGCTGGCTGCGAGGACGGAGCAGAGGTAGGCACACCACCGGAGGGATGGCGCGCCAGCGTTCCTTGCAAGGCTGGGGAATGGTGGCCCGCTGTGGCGTCTCGTTGTTGTTGAGACGCAGACTTCAATTTCGCTACTTGCGTTGCCACAGTCTCACCATGTCATCGAGGTATTCATCTTCTGATGGCATAGTGTTTTCGGAGGATGAAATCTCCATGGACAGCATTTGGCTTGAGGTAGGATCATAGCCCGTAACCACGTTAGCGGCCGCCATCGCCGGGCTGAGAGCCCTTAGCGAGGCGGCGTTGTAGCCGGGAGTGAAGGACGTCCCTCAAGTTGTCAAAACTGGACCCACCTGGACGAAGGTGTTGTCTAGGCGAAGCGGAGAACTTGGCGGTGACGATAAATCCAAGTTTCAGGGGTACCAAGGTGGATGTCCGCAGAAATAGCAGGAAATCTACGGAGGCGATGTGGAGTGCGTCCGTCACCATCGAGCGCTCGCAGCGCCCCCCTCGCCGGCATGACGCGACGAAACGACCGCTGGAGCACACGCGCACCGGGTCACGTCTAAGTGGATTGGTGCCTTGAGTGTGGCATGTATTCGTGCTCTAACATGACACGCATCTCATAATTATTATGTTTGCACCAGTCACTTATCTTCGTCATTCATTCACGTAGCATATATGAATCTAGCGAAACGGCTCCGAGCACATCATGAGTGCGGCATGTAGCCATGTTGTTTCATGACACGCATGTCATGATTATCAGGTTTGTACATGTCATTTACATATGTCGTCCGTTCGCGTCACGTAACACTACATTTGGTACACGTGAAGCTAGCGAGACGGCCGCGAGCGCATCATGAGCGTAACTTGTAGTCATGATGTCACATGACACGCATCTCATGCTTATTATATTTGCACCAGTCACATACCTTCGTCATTCATTCGCATCACGTAACGCCGAATGTGGTATATGTGAAGCTAGCGAGACGGCTGCGAGCGCATCATGAGCGTGGCGTGTAGTCATGATTCATGACTTACATGACATGCATGTCATGATTTCCACGTTAGGGTCTGTTGTTTGTGTTCGACATGAAATCATGTCATACCATACTAGTTTTGCGTCATGCCATGTGAACGAGACCCCCGCAAGAGCAACAAGACCATGAAATGTAAATCAGGACATTCATGACATAGATTTCATCATTTTCATGTTATGACTAGTCAAATATATATTCGTCATACAGTGGTGTTATGCTATACTAAGTTTGGTATTGATTTTTATTATCCAAACGGCCAGGAGAGCAAAAATCGTAGGCGGCTAGATAGACAGATAGATACGCTCAAAGTGGCCGAAGTTAGCTAAGAAATCCTTTGAATTAAAAAAAAAACTGGCAACATATCCACGGACTGAATGATGCAGAGTGGGGTGAAGCATTCGTCCATCTATTCGTTCTTGCTTCCGTCCGTTGATTCGTTCATCTGTGTGACCGTCCACGCATCCATCCGCCCATCCGTGTATGCGTCTGTTCGTGCGTCCGTCCCTGCGTTCGTCCATGCATCCACCCCTGCACCCGTTCATGCGTCCATCTATGCATCTGTCTGTGTGTACGTTCGTCCATCTATTCAGCACTTCAAGTACCACCATATCGCATCTTTTCATCATATATTCCGCATATAGAAGCAACGCCATCCAGCGGACACTTCAAGGTCTAAACGAGAGGTGGCACACGCGCACCTTCTTACGGCTCTCGCGTCGGGTCAACTTCCAACCTTTAACCACCTCGAGTTCATGGTATATACTAGTTCACTGTATTCATGGCACTGCGGCCCAACGCTCGCTAAACCTTTCTAAAACCAAAGAGGTTACGCCCAGCGAGTATAACGTAGCAACCTTTTCCTGGCAGATAGTGCTCAGTGTACCATACAAGCCCACACCGATGGCAACGAGCATCGGCAACTACGAACCTGTATCGATAAGGTTTTGATTATAAAACCATTGCTTTAGAAACACCAGGCGTCGTTTGTTAAGCAGCTGGCGTCTTCTTTTTTGTTTTGCTTTAGAAACATCTGGCGTCTTTTCGTTTTGCTTTTAGAAAACATCTGGCGTCTTTCATTGGTTCATTTCATCAATCAAGGGCGTTTTGAACAAAAATTTGTTATTGTTGAATCACGCACAGGAGAAATCTCACCAGGCACTACCTTGGAAGTAAACAATGGCTGCTACTGGGAATGAAATACAGCAGAAGTCGGCTTTTAACACTTCTACTAACGTTTCCTACTGGAACATGCCAATGGCTGCTAATGGGGAAAGGGAGACAGGAGTATTCGGCTTTTAGTTAACGCGCACGCCACGAACTTTTTATTGTTCAACATAGCACAGGAGAAATCTCCTACCGGCACCACCTTGCAGGTCAAAATGTAACATTTGTAACACACTACGACTACCACCATGAGGGACGAACGGGTGCTGCTTTCAGGAGCATCGCCACTAAAATGTGTATGCCACCTTCAAGAACACAGCGTTTCTCTTTCACGCCCAACGAGTGTAATGCGACGGTTATGTGGAAGTTTTTTCGGGTCCGATAGTGCTCCAAGTTCGTCTTAGTGTTACTAGTTTTACTTAGTGTGCCTCTCATTGGAGGCACAGTTCTATGGAGATTCAGTCACCCATACTCGTTTATGTGTGTTATTTCGTCAAAAACAACTATCTCTTTATAGAATTAACGCATCATTTACATTAACGTATCAAAAGTCCGTGATCTCTATGTGGGAACTATACTGCAGTAGCCTTACTCTAGCCACTGTAACTATACCAAAAAAGATCATGTTTTCGCCGTCTTGTTAGCGACTCGCAGACGGCTGTGAGAAACTTTGCACGAGGGCGAATATCCCAAATAGCTTCAAGAATATTGGTTGGATGCAAAGACCAACGAACAATAGAAATAGTCTGGGCACCCGCTCACTCCTCCTTGCCCGGCAATGAGGCTGCACACCAGACAGCTCGAGGACTTACAGACCGAGCCTCTGGATTGCCCTGGTCGAACGGGGAGGACGATGAGAGATTTGAGCGGATGACCACTTACACAGATATTACGCAGTATTACAGGCTAAGCAGGAAAATTTATCCTCCCGCACACTCGTCATTGAACAAAGAACAGGCGGTGGCGTGGCGCCTACTCCAGACCCACACGTTTCCCAGTCCGGTAACAATGAACCGCTGCGTGCCGGAACTTCATTCGGACAAGTGTAAATTTTGCCACAACAGGGCGGACTTGAGGCCACATTTTATGGGCATGCCCGCAGGCCCCCATGGCAAAAGCTGGCTGCACTTTTGCCGGCAAGGCACAGCGGGTGCTTCCACTCCTCCAATTTTTCTTTATTCCTCCTTGTATTGGCCAAGCATTGGTAATATGAATATCTTGGTTATATGGTCACGGTTATTAGCCGTAAACTCAAAAGGAGAAAGAAGCCAGCATCACGAGCGGCAGTCTCTGGCGTTGCTCGAGGAAGATGACGTTGCGCGTCAGCTCTTGCGTTTTATTTTCGTGTGGGAATAGAGCCTTGCTGTTAACGTCAAAAGGAAGCCTTGTGTCCTGTTCTTTGCACGTTGCGGCACTGGTGGAGGTGCTGGACTTCCACGACTGATGCTCGGGACTCCTCCGCAGCCCGGCACTTCAACTCCGACACCGCAACCCGTTCCTACAGTGGATGCCTCTGTCCACCACTACAGTCGCCGACAACGAGGCCTTAGTCCTAAGGCAATTCCCCTGGAACTTTCCCAGCAAAGCACTCCGCCTGGAGAAATGGCAACTGCAGGTGCTTCCCAACTGACTTTTGAGCAGCCCCAGATTACGGAGACATTTCATGGTGAGGCGTATGAAGACGTTGAGGACTGGTTAGCCCAGTATGAGCGAGTCGCTAAGGCAAACCGCTGGAGCACCGAGCTAAAGCTTTCACGCGCCTACTTTGCTTTAGCAGACAGCGCTCGTACGTGGTATGAGAACCACGAGGCAACGCTGTCTTCATGGGACGAATTTCAGCAGCATGCTAATTCTCAGCACCTTCGCAAACAACGACCACCGTGACTTTGCTCAGCAACTCATCGAGTCTCGGGTCCAGAAACCGAATGAAAGTGTCGCCATGTTTGCGGAGGACATGACGCGCTTATTTGGACGGGCTGACCCTGATATGCCTGAAGCCAAGAAACTCCGCCATTTGATGCGAGACGTCAAAAAACAGCTGTTTGCCGACCTTTTCCGCAATCCACCGACGACCGTTGTGGAATTCATCAAAGAGGCTACAGCTATCGAGCTCACACTGCTGCAACGGTGTCGCTATTACGACCGAACAAATGGTGCCTCAATCAGCGTCTCTGCTCTGACGGCCGGCAGTGATGGTTCTCTGCGTGAGCTTATTCGCGAGGTGAGGAGATCCGCAGCTCCCTTGTGACTCCGCAAGAACGGGCGATGGCTTCAGTTGGAGAAGTTGTGTGGCAGGAAATCAGGCAAGCATTTTCACAGCCCGAATCACTACCAGCTCAGCGATCGATTAACTATGCGGCAGCCACCCGTCGTCCGTCGCCAGTACCGCACAACTCGTCTGCACTCGCTCATTCTTACAACGCGCCGGTGGCACCAGTCTACAACCCCCCGGTGCACGCCGCCGCCACCAACGACGATGACTACGCAATATAACGCAACTACTGACACTCCATCCTACCCGCCGATCTACCCTCCGCCGACACCTGCAACGTAGTCACCGAAAGTGCCTACCAGTCGACCATTCGTTCGCAAGACGGATCTGTGGCGCACCGTCGACCGCCGTCCACTGTGCTTCAATTGCGGAGAAGCTGGACATGTTTACAACATCTGTTCATATCGTGAAGAAAGATACCCGACTTATGCGCCGTCTTTTTCACGACCTCATTTCTACACCCGACGTGACAGCGCGCACCCGCAAGGACAACCATCCGCTCTGTATTGTCGATACTGCTCTCCGTCACCTTCGCCGAGCTCTTCGCCAAACCGTCGTAGTTACGCTGACGCTGTCCGGGGCCGGTCCTTAAGCCCTCATCGGGGAAACTAACAGCTGTGACCTTTGGAGGGAAGGTTGCCACTCGCCGAGATGCTGCAATACCTCCAGTACCAGTACGATACGACGATACGACGAACGATGCAACGCTGCCAACCCGACAGGAAATCGTAAGAGCCGCCATAGCTGTTTACGTAGATGAACGCCCTCTGACAGCGCTAGTAGACACTGGCGCAGATTTCTATATCATGAGCAGAAAGCTTGCCGATTGGCTTTTGGCTTAAAAAAGTTAAAACGTCATGAATGGGGCCTAACATAAGAACCGCGGGGGGCCAACTGATGACGCCGACTGGAAAGTGCTCTGCCAGAATTAGTATCGGTGATTCAGCTTTTGTTGCCACGCTCGTGATTTTTTTCGAGTGCTGCAAAGACCTGATCTTGGAGATGGACTTCCTTTGTGAATACGGAGCCGTCATAGACATTCCAGACAGGTCAGTTACATTTTGAATGGCCCCAGATGAAGTTTCAGATATGAGATGTAACGACCAGCGGCGTAAACATCTGCGCGTCTTCGAAGATCACGTGACCCTTCCACCACGTTCAAGTGCTCTCTTAGCAGTAACATGCGACCACCCAAACAACTTCGACTACATCGCTGAACAAATTCTAGCATTGCTATTCAGCCATGGCTTATCTGTTGCAAGAGCCGTCGTAAGCCTCAATTGCGGACACTCGCACGTTCTGGGTACGAACTTCAGTACTGAGCAACGACATCTTGCAAAAGGTAAGGCAGTCGCGTACGTCGAGGAGCTCATTGAGGTTGCAGGCTGCTTGACTGTGTTGAAAGCCGATGTCACCGGGTCAGCCCCTCTATCCGTCAACGTTGGCCCAAGTTTGCTGCCCCCGCAGAAGCAAAGCCTTCTGAAGCTTATTAATGAGTTTCAGTACTGTTTTTCTTCGACGTCCAGAGTTCGCCAAACGCCGTTGACGAAACATCGCACAATTACGGATGAAACGCCCAGACTCATACGGCAGAACCCATACCAAGTAGCTGCACGGGAACGTGAGGCCATAGAAAGTCAGGTGCGAAAGATGCTTCAGGATGACGTTATTCAGCCGTCAAAAAGTCCTTGGGCATCACCAATAGTATTCATGAAGAAAAAAGATGGCACCTTACGTTTCTGCGTTGATTACCGCAAGCTCATTCGGGTTACGAAAAAGGACGTTTACCCGCTGCCTCGTATAGACGATTCTCTCAGTCGACTACGCCATACACGGTATTTCTCGTCGATGGATTTACGGAGCGGATATTGGCAAATAGCAGTTGACGAAAGAGATCGAGAAAAAACTGCATTTGTGACACCCAATGGTCTTTATGAGTTTAAAACTCTACCGTTTGGCTTGTGCTCAGCACCGGCAACGTTTCAGTGGCTCATGGACACAGTCCTGTCAAGCCTAAAGTGGTAAACGTGCCTGGTATATTTGGACGATGTAATTGTATTTTCAGCGACATTTGACGAGCACTTGAAGCGACTACAAACGGTATTTCAAGCGATAAGATCGGCCAGACTAACACTCAAGCCAGAAAATTGTCACTTTGGCTTCGAAGAGCTTCTTTTCTATAGACACCTTGTCAGCAGAGAAGGGGTACGGCCTGACCCAGACAAAATAGCCGCTGTTGCGAGATTTCCTACGCCATCAGACAAGAAGGCGGTGCGGTGATTTTTAGGCCTGTGCGCCTATTACCAACGCTTCATTGAGAATTTTTCGCGTATTGCAGCGCCTTTAACACGACTCATCCGAGAAGATGTCACGTTTGAGTGGGTTGAAGAGCAGCGGGAAGCGTTCAACGAGCTGCGACAACGTCTTCAAAGCCCGCCAGTTTTCAGACACTTCGACGATGACGCTCCGACAGCGGTTCACACCGACGCCAGCAATGTCGGCTTAGGAGCTGTGCTTGTTCAGTGGCAAGATGGCACCGAACGAGTAATTGCTTATGGAAGTCGGACTTTCTCCCGTACAGAGGAAAATTACTCTACGACTGAAAAGGAGTGTTTTGCGGTGGTGTGGACGGTCATGAAGTTTCGTCGATATTTGTGTGGCCACCCGTTTAAAGTCATCAGCGATCACCACTCGCTTTGCTGGTTGATAAACATAAAGGACCCGTCAGGATGATTGGCGCGCTGGAGCCTCAAGCTTCAAGAATTCGATATGACTATAGTTTATAAATTCGGAAAGCGACATACAGACGCCGATTGCCTTTCCCGCGCCCCATTAGAAGACGCAAATGCTGATGATGATGACGATGCGGCGATTGTCGGCGTAGTCAACACGTCTACAATCGCACAGCAGCAACGTGACGATCCCGAGTTGCCACCCCTTTTTGATTTCTTAGAGTGACGCACATCTGCTATACCAAAGCTCTTCGCAAGAGGGGCACTATCGTTTTGTTTGCGCAACGAGGTCCTTTATAAGGTGAACTTTTCTCCGAGCGGCGACACCTACTTACTTGTCGTCCCAACACCTCTCAGGAAAGAAGTACTAGAGGCATGCCATGACGAACCGACATCCGGTCATTTAGGCCACGCACGAACGCTTTGCCGAGTGAGACAGAAGTATTACTGGCCGAAACTGACGGCAGCCGTTCAACAGCACGTTCAGACTTGCGTTGAGTGCCAACGTAGAAAAGTGCCAGCCGTCAAACCAGCAGGGCTCCTCCATCCAATTGATGTACCAGAAACTCCATTCGCTCAAGTCGGAATGGATCTTCTAGGACCATTTCCAACGTCGGCTGCTGGTCTCATATGAATAATTGTAGCCACAGACTACCTTACTCGCTACGCCAAAACAAAGGCTTTGGAGCGGGGCACAGCTAGTGAAGCAGCCCGGTTTTTCATTGAGAATATTGTCACGGGGTTGTGACGTGGCCGAAGACAGGAGACTTCGTGTTGGGATTTAACTGTTTATTTGGGCGAACCTGTGCCCGCTAAACGGAAAGTCCAATTACAGCAGCAGTCTCGCACAGATAGCAGTCTCGGACTGATAGCGGCGAACGGAGCGTCGGCCTTCGATCAACAACTGACAAGCGGCGAAGCGCGTCGCATTTATACTCCCGCCGTCGAATGTTCTAGCGCTACCACTGGCGGCGGCGTACGTTCCAGAACAATCTGTACCATTCGCACAGTGGGCGTGATCTTATTGAAATGATCTACTACAGTCCGGAACCCTCTCGAAAACTGCAGGCGCGGTTTGCGCTGAGAATCGTGTGGTGTTTTGGGACGATAACAAAAGCTTGGGAAATGGAACGTGGCATTGCCCCCCCTCTGAAAAGGCATCGTCTCGATGCTTTAACTAAAGATGACGGTACAATAATAATGCAAGAAAGTACAATGAATAAATTACAATACAACAATAATACTAAAAAAAGCACTGTTTCAGTTTGTTAACGAGCATGAAACGGCTTTAGGCGTGCGACATGGACGACTTCAGGTCGCGATCGGCGTCGTTGAGAGTTCGTGATGCCGTCGGGGACAACCTCGTAATCAAGTGGGCCGAGACGTCGAACCACCCTGTATGGTCCGAAGTACCGTCGCAGAAGCTTTTCACTTAGTCCACGTCGGCGTATCGGCGTCCACACCCAAACACGTTCACCAGGCTGGTATTCCACGAAGCGTCGTCGAAGGTTGTAACGGTGGCTGTCGGTCGTCTGTTGATTCTTGATACGGAGCCGCACAAGTTGTCGGGCTTCTTCGGCGCGATGAAGGTACTCGCTCACATCCAGGTTTTCTTCGTCGGTGACGTTGGGTAACATGGCATCGAGCGTCGTTGTCGGGCTCCTTTCGTAGACCAATTTGTATGGAGATATCTGCGTCGTCTCCTGCACCGCCATGTTGTATGCGAAGGTCACATACGGAAGAGTGGCGTCCCACGTCTTGTGTTCGACATCGACGTACATTGACAGCATGTCGGCGATCGTCTTGTTAAGCCGCTCGGTGAGGCCGTTGGTCTGTGGGTGGTACCCTGTCGTCCGGCGGTGGTTTGTTTGGCTGTATGCCAAGATCGCTTGAGTTAAGTCGGCAGTGAATGCCGTTCCTCTGTCGGTGATAAGGACCTCCGGGGCGCCGTGACGTAGGACGATATTTTCGACGAAGAACTTAGCTACCTCGGATGCACTGCCTTTTGGCAGGGCTTTTGTCTCGGCGTAGCGGGTGAGGTAGTCGGTAGCTACCGCGATCCACTTGTTTCCGAAAGCCGACGTCGGGAACGGCCCCAGTAGGTCCATACCAATCTGCTGGAAAGGTCGGCAAGGTGGATCTATTGGCTGCAGAAGTCCCGCTGGCCTTGTCGGCGGTGTCTTGCGTCGCTGACAGTCCCGGCATGTCCTCACATAACGAGTGACGTCGGTGGTAAGACGTGGCCAGTAGTACCTTTCTTGTATCCTCGCGAGCGTGCGAGAAACACCGAGGTGCCCTGCCGTCGGATCGTCGTGCAGGGCCTGCAGGAGTTCTGGTCGCAGAGCTGAAGGCACCACAAGGAGGTACTTAGCCCGAAGCGGTGAAAAGTTTTTCTTTTGTAGAAGACCGTTTCGTGGAAAAAACGACGCAAGTGCGCGCTTGAATACCTTCGGGACTTCGGCGGTCCTGCCTTCGAGGTATTCTATTAGGGCCTTAAGTTCCGGGTCGGCCCGCTGTCGTTCAGCGAAGTCGTCGGTAGTTATCGTTCCCAAGAAGTAGTCGTCATCCGGGTCGTCGGGTAGCGGTTGATCGACAGGCGCACGAGAGAGACAGTCGGCGTCGGAGTGTTTTTTGCCGGACTTGTAAATGACAGTAATGTCATATTCTTGAAGTCTCAGGCTCCATCGTGCGAGGCGACCTGAAGGGTCCTTCAAAGTGGCTAGCCAACACAAGGCGTGGTGGTCGCTCACAACTTTGAAGGGCCTGCCGTAGAGGTATGGGCGAAATTTCGACGTAGCCCAGATGATGGCGAGGCACTCCTTTTCTGTTGTGGAATAATTTGCTTCTGCTTTGGATAGCGATCGGCTGGCGTAACTAATAACCCTTTCAAGTCCATCAGCCCTCTGCACAAGAACGGCGCCAAGACCTATGCTGCTTGCGTCAGTATGTATTTCTGTCTCGGCGAATTCGTCGAAATGGGCAAGTAACGGAGGCGTCTGGAGGCGATGTTTAAGCTCCTGGAAAGCGTGTTTCTGTGGCGTTTCCCACTTGAACTCCACGTCGGCCTTGGTAAGGTTAGTGAGAGGATCGGCGATGCGGGCGAAGTTTTTCACGAACCGCCTATAATAGGCGCACAGGCCCAGAAATCGGCGCACGGCTTTCTTGTCAGTGGGCGGCGGGAAGTCGGCGATGGCGGCTGTTTTCCGTGGATCAGGACGAACTCCAGACTTGCTGATAACGTGCCCCAGAAACAAGAGCTCTTCATACGCAAATCTGCACTTTTCTGGCTTCAGTGTGAGTCCGCAAGTCTTGATGGCTTGAAGTACAGCTTCAAGGCGCCGAAGATGCTCGTCGAAATTCGAGGAAAACACGACGACGTCGTCCAAGTACACAAGGCAAGTCTGCCACTTCAATCCTGCCAGTACTGTATCCATAACGCGTTGAAAGTTGCAGGCGCTGAGCAAAGGCCGAAGGGCATCACCTTAAACTCGAAGAGGCCGTCCGGTGTTATAAACGCCGTCTTCTCTCGGTCTTTCGTCGACTTCGATTTGCCAATAGCCAGTCTTGAGGTCCATTGACGAAAAGTACTTGGCGTTATGGAGCCGATCAAGTGCGTCGTCTATTCGTGGGAGAGAATACACGTCCTTTCTTGTGATTTTGTTCAGGCGGCGATAATCGACGCAGAAACGTAGGGTCCCATCCTTTTTCTTCACTAACACCACGGGGGATGCCCATGGGCTCTTGGACGGCTGGATAATGTCATCCCGCAGCATTTCATCAACTTGTCTCTTCATGGCCTCACGTTCTCGCGTCGAAACCCTGTACGGACTCTGACGGAGTGGTCTGGCATTTTCTTCGGTTATTATGCGATGTTTCGTGATTGGGGTCTGCCGAATTTTCGATGACGACGAAAAGCAATCTTCGTATTGCAGGAGCAGGGCCTTGAGCTGTTCTTGCTTATCGTTCGGAAGTCTGGGATTGACGTCGAAAGCTATGGGAGGGGCTTGGTTCCTCTGAGCAGGTTCCGCAGAATCGGCGAGGGCGAAAGCACTGGTGGCTTCGACAATTTCTTCGATGTATGCGACCGTTGTTCCTTTGTTCACATGTTTGTACTCATTGCTGAAATTCGTGAGCATAACCGCTGCTTTGCCTCCCCGCAGCTCTGCAATTCCTCTTGCGACGCAAATATTTCGGGTGACCAACAGATGCTGACTGCCTTCAACGACGCCTTTGAAGTCAGGTGATTCAGGAGCGCCGACTGAAATAATGACGCTTGAGCGAGGCGGAATAGTGACTTGTTCTTCCAGCACATTCAAGGCATGGTGTCCAGACGGCGTGCGCGGCGGTAGTGCTTCTTCTGTGGATAACGTTATCGACTTTGTTTTTAGGTTGATGACAGCACCATGGAGGCATAAGAAGTCCATGCCAAGGATGACATCTCTCGAGCAACGCTGTAGGACTACGAAGTCTGTAGGATAAATACGGCCGTTAATGGTGACTCTCGCTGTGCAGATTCCTGCAGGCGTTACGAGATGACCTCCGGCTGTGCGGATTTCAGGGCCTTTCCAAGCTGTCCTAACTTTCTTTAACTTCGCGGCGAACGACCCACTGATGACAGAATAGTCGGCTCCAGTATCGACGACAGCGGTCACACTGTGGCCGTCGATAAGAACGTCGAGGTCGCTAGTTCGCCGTCTCGCATTACAGTTAGGGCGTGGCGTCGGGTCACGGCTGCGTCGACTTGTTCCGCTGCTTCCATGTTGCGTCGTCAGGCCACCTTCAGTAAGTGAGCTTTCACCGTCAGAGCTTTGCCTGGTTGGCGTTGCGTTCGGAAAGCTCCGTCGCGGTGTCGTCGTCGTCGGAGGATCTTCGGTAGTTCGTCGCACAGCAACCGCACCTCCACCGGTTGCTGCCCTTAGTTTCCCGGATACGGGCTAGGAGACCGGCCCCGCGTTGGGCCAGAGTACTGTCGGTAGTGCGGTGACGTGCGGCGGCTGGGCGACGGCGAACGCGAAGGGCTTCGTGGTGTCCACCGAGTTCCTGTCAGGTAGTCGGCGATGTCACGTGGTCGTTCTCCTGGCTGCGGACGTGGTGCATCGACGGCGAAGCCACGCAGTCCCATCTGTCGGTACTGGCAACGGCGGTAAGTGTGCCCGGCCTCGCCGCAGTGGTAGCACAGTGGGCGGTGGTCAGGGGTGCGCCAAACGTCGGTTTTTCCTCGGCGCACTGCGCTGGCCCGCTGGTGAACGGTAGGTCGTCGGTGGGGGTGGTGGCGGCGGTGGTGTCTGGCGACGGAAGTATGACGGGGCGGCGTTTTGGCGTGGACGGGGAGGAGCGTTGTGGCGCACTGCAGCGGCGCAGCTCATAGTTTCTGGCTCGGGCAGCGGTGTATGGAGATTTCGAAGTGATTGCCGAACTTCTTCTCGCACAATGTCGGCGATCGAATCCACTTGAGGTTGCGCCGAAGGCAACAGTTTGCGCAGCTCTTACCGCACGATAGCTCGGATCGTTTCACGCAGGTTTTCGGAGTCACTGGTTTGAGCAGCAGCGCATTCTGGAGTCAGGCGACGATTATACTGTCTGGTGCGCATGTCAAGGGTTTTTTCGATGGTGGTCGCCTCGGATACAAATTCTTGGACGGTGTTCGGTGGATTCCTCATTAGTCCCGCGAAGAGCTCCTGTTTGACCCCTCGCATGAGGAAACGAACTTTCTTCTCCTCAGGCATGTCTGGGTCAGCGTGACGAAATAGGCGGGTCATCTCCTCTGTGAAAATTTCAACTTTCTCATTCGGTAGCTGAACCCGGGTCTCTAGTTGAGCAGCGGCCCTTTCTTTGCGAGCGACGCTCGCGAACGTTTGCAGAAATGCGCCGCAGAACACATCCCACGTTCGGAGCGTGGACTCACGATTCTCTAGCCAGGTCCTTGCGGTGTCTTCCAGGTAGAAGTACACACGCCGGAGCTTTTCTTCGTTGTCCCAGTGGTTGAGGGCGGCCACACGGTCGTATGTTTCTAACCAGGACTCCGGGTCTTCGAACGATGACCCATGGAAAATTGGTGGTTCCCTGGGTTGATGCATGACCATCGTGGGCAGGGATGCGGCGGTTGTCATTGTCGCTGCAGTCGCGGTCATGGCCTTGGTCTTCCGCGCCTTGTCTTCTAGAATATCGTACTCCGGTGGTAGCCCTTGCTGTCGGCGGCTTGTTCGCTGCTCCTGGTTGGCGTCAGTGTCTTCTCCGCGACGTGGGCTGGGTTCAAGGCTTGACGGGGGCGTGCGGTACATGAACGAAGCAGCACCTCCACCAGATGTCACGGGGTTGTGACGTGGCCGAAGACAGGAGACTTCGTGTTGGGATTTAACTGTTTATTTGGGCGAACCTGTGCCCGGTAAACGGAAAGTCCAATTACAGCAGCAGTCTCGCACAGATAGCAGTCTCGGACTGATAGCGGCGAACGGAGCGTCGGCCTTCGATCAACAACTGACAAGCGGCGAAGCGCGTCGCATTTATACTCCCGCCGTCGATTGTTCTAGCGCTACCACTGGCGGCGGCGTACGTTCCAGAACAATCTGTACCATTCGCACAGTGGGCGTGATCTTATCGAAATGATCTACTACAGTCCGGAACCCTCTCGAAAACTGCAGGCGCGGTTTGCGCTGAGAATCGTGTGGTGTTTTGGGACGATAACAAAAGCTTGGGAAATGGAACGTGGCAATATAGTCCTGAGGCATGGTGCTCCATCTGTAGTAATAACTGACTGAGGAAAAGCGTTCACAGACGAGCTATTACACACAGTTTTAAGCATAGTTGGAACATCTCACCGGCGCACAACAGCATACCATCCACAAACCAATGGTCTGACGGAACGGCTAAATGAAACACTTGCGGATATGCTTTGCATGTACGTCGATGTGGAACATAAAAACTGGGACGGGATACTGCCTTACGTCACTTTCGCTTACAATATGGCACAGCAAGAGACAACACGCATGACACCATTCCGTCTTCTCTATTGCCGTGACGTGACAACCATGCTTGATGCTATGTTGCCACATGAAAGTGATGGCGTTGGCAGAAGTGCAGACTACATAACTCAGCTTGCTGAAGAAGCCCGCCAACTTGCCCGCGTACGTATTCGTCGTCACCAGGATTATGATACAAAGCACTATAATCTTCGTCACCGACCTGTCTTCTATGAACTAGGACAGAAAGTTTGGATCTGGACCCCAGTTCACCGTCGTGGACTCTCGGAGAAGCTCTTGAGATGGTACTCTGGGCAGTATAAAGTCCTCCGTCGTCTAAGTGATGTTAACTATGAGGTGATTCCCGACAGTCCACATTGTTCAAGACGTCAAAGACATGCACCAGAAGTTGTGCACGTGGTGCGGATGAAACCTTATTTGTCCGATTGAACCCGTGGGATGCCAGTGACTACAAATCCTTCCGCCATGATGATGAAGCATCGGGACGGTGCCTTTTCGAAAGGGAGGCTAATGTCACGGTTATTAGCCGTAAACTCAAAAGGAGGAAGAAGCCAGCATCACGAGCGGCAGTCCCTGGCATTGTTCGAGGAAGACGCCGTTGCGCGTCTGCTCTTGCACTTATTTTCGTGTGCGAAGAGAGACTTGCTGTTAACGTCAAAAAAAGCCTTGTATCCTGTTCTTTGCACGTTGCGACAATATGACGAGACAAAGTGCCTATTTATGTTTTGTCGCCATTTGGTCGTCTCTGCGTCTTCTTCGTCGGTAATGTTTTTAGAACAGTGCATAATCAAGCATTCGACTCCAACCAACTAGCCCAAATCACCGCCTTATTTTGTGCTCATCGAAATGCAGTAGCCGTGTCTTAATGTCGAAAAAACATTCCCCAGCTGAGCACCCTCGAGCCTTGACCCCTACGCTTACGGCGGGCAAACATACTTCCACGTTTCTTTTGTTTAAAAATACCTTCCAGGAAGCCAGCCACACATTACTAGAAACATGATTTACTCATAAAAAAGCATGAACTTGGGCATTTTGATGCTTCACCATATATAACATCGATAGCACTAAGAAGCAAAAATGCATTGTTGTCATTCTTCACTTGTGCCCTACACGTGTTAAAGCATTCATGTACAGAGCATATTTAAGAATGTGTGAGGGTTCCAAACTCACCAGTGCCCAAATTCTTGATGCAGGCCGACTTCGGCAATGTCAAGATTCCGGCCGGCTACGAACTGCCCAAGGAGCAGAGCCTTGGCCCACTGCCCTCCAAGCAGCACAACACCAAAGCTGCTGAGGTTGTCCTTAAGGACAGCGCCACCATAGTGCTGAAGAAATTCGAGTACACCGGCTCCTGTCCTGGATGTGAGCTACCTGTTTTGCATGCGGAAAACTTACATTCAACTTGTTGGGTTTAAATGCCTATGAATGCTTTTTAGATTACGTGCTTGAAGTGACCGAGTGGCAAGTATTCCATTATTATCTTTTGGTGTGTTTTGATAAACAGTCGTTAGCGAATGAAGCATATTTTGCCTAGTCCCTCAGCCAATGTGTTGCTTCTTTATCGTTGGTCATGTTGAGCTCCATTTTATCCACAAGGAGATTAACCTTGAGCTAAATCATGGACAAGTTCAGCAACTTTTTACAAGCCCTATTTCATTATACTACCTTGTAGTATAACCTCGTCACTTTGGGACAAAGCCTCTTCGATGATAGAAGGAGTAACAAAGGACTGGGCAGCCATGGGGTGAGTGTCAGATATCGCGTCGCCAACTGCGACGCGTTCGCCGAGAGGCGCCGTCTCTGGCGAGGGCTTGACTTGTGGTTCTGTAGGAACAGCCACTAGTGGCGGGTCACAGGATGAATCATCCACACTTTGAGAGGTTGCCTGGTGTAGGCTGGCTGGACACACTGCGGGCGTCGGGTGTGGCATCTGGTGTGGCGTCGCAATCCGCTCAACCTCGTCCTGGCAGATTTCCGGGCCTGGGTTCGATGATACAACGTCCTTGTTCTTGGACTGCGTTCCTGGTTGAAATGGCGGGTAATTCTTGGACGCCACCTCGAAATTCGGCGGCTTGATAGTGCAGGTGACGGCGGCACGCGGGTCACCAAAACGGCAACATGGCAGCGACAAGCCCTTCCCGTCATGGACATAAAAGCCACACATTCGACAAAACAAAGCTGCACAATTCATGCGGAAGCGCCCACTGTCCCCACATCGACGACACACCCGCTGTATCCCTTTATAGTCACAGGTTACTCGATGGCATGTGACCTTGAGGTAGTTTAACACAGGTGATGATCTCATTTACATCCGGACGTATCACGTCTCAGTGGTCACGGTTGAGTGCAACCAAAGAGGTTAAAAACTATTGCTGCAGTGGATATAATAGCGCATGAATGAAGCCGTACTCACCATAAGATCGCGGCTGTGGCAATCATCTCACGAGGGCATGATGAGGTGTTAGCGTTCGGCGATTGGGAAGGAGCACTTTCTTCGCAATCCCTGCTAGTTTATCATGTCGACTCTTTCTGGATAGCTAGTGCTCAAAGTGCGCCCTTTTTCCTAGTTTTCTGTAGTAAGCCTTGAATTCATGGCAATGTTTATTGCAGATTAAGTCACTGATAGTTCTCCCTGTGGGTTGTTTCCCCGTAGAAATTGTCTTTTAATTTATTTTAACGTAGCCTTTATACTAACAGGTCAAGTATATTTGATGTCTAAATGAACTCCACCAAAGTATGGCATAATTTGAGGTCCTTGGAGGGCAAAAGCTGGCTTCACTAATGCTGGCAAAGCATAGCAGAAGTTTTCACTCCAGCAATTTTTAGGGTGAAGCTCCTTATGCCGTGTGTCATGGTCTGCGTTGTATGCAGTGCACACCATGCAGTAGTAGTAATAGTATTTGGTAGCCACCTCACGTTTAGTCGTTGGAATGTCCGCTAGATGGCTGTACTCCTATATGATGAATATATTGCTGCCTGCGTGTAATGCGTTGGGAGCAAGAGTGGCTCTCATCCAGAAAAAGCAAAGAAGATCGCGTGCGTCTTCTTCACTCGGGTTCCAGCCGCGACAGATGCGCTTTTTAAGAGCTGGCTATATCTTGGCTAATTAAAAGCCCCTTGCACTTCTAAAGTCTCGTGACAAACTGGTGGAGCTGCTGGGTAGCCCTTACGGATGTTTCAGACTCCTCCAGGGAGTTGCTCTACAAGTCCAGTCCCAGTTGACACCCCAGTGCATCGGACCAGCCACCGATTCAGTGGATTGCCTCTGGAAGTCAATGGCACGGAAACCACTTCAACAGGTATGACGAATGCTTCGGGTCAAACAGCTTCAACAGACATAGGAACCGGGATTCTGAACCGGTATACGTTGGAGAACTCCCGGGTCCCGATGAAGTTCCGGGTTATGGAGCACGAAGACGTCGAAGACTGGTTAGTCGATTTAGAGCGCGTAGCCACATTAAATCAATGGGACGACGCGGTCAAACTGGGACGTGTCTATTTCCACCTAGAGGACGGGGTGCGTTCGTGGTACCAGAATCGCGAGGAGCTCCTGACAGCATGGCACGAGTTCCGTCGTTGGCTTCTAGAGACCTACACAAGCGCCGTTCGTCAAGAACGAGCGGAACGAGCGATTTAGGTCTGGGTCCAGTTTCGAAATGAAGTGGGTACCACTTACGTGGAAAGCATGACGAGCTGACTCCCGAATGGCGGAGGATAAGAAGTTGCGCCATCTGATGCGTGGTGTTAAAGAGGAACTCTTTGCCAGCCTTGTGTGGAGCCCTCCTAAGACCGTCGCGTAGTTTCTGACAGACGCTGTGATCATGAAAATGATGCTGCACCAACGTTCCAGCATGTATGACAGACAAATAAATGACATGTGCGCTGCGGAAATTCTGGCCACAACTGGAACCAACGACAGCCTACGAAAACTTATTCGTTCCGCGGTGCGCGAAGAGCTGCAGAAGACCGGCGTGACACCTGATCTCACGTCTGTCTCGATTGCAGCGGTTATCAGAGAGGAGCTTTACCAGGTACTACGGGGCTCCTGAAAGCTCCGTGCCAGCTCACACTCAATACCGCCGTGAGACGACCACCTATGCGGAAGCCTTAAAGCGGCCTGCGACCTCTCCGCCATTGTTCTTTCACGCTCCTCTCACCATGTCGCGCCAGTCGGCGCCGCCAACAGAGTACTGCGACGATAGGTATGCGTCGCCAACATTTGTCAGTGCCGCCCCAGTCAGCCTTTATTCGGAGCAGCCAGTTCATTACATCGATGATAGGCGCACGTCCCCTCGGAAGTCAGGTATTTGCCGTACACCCGACCGCCGGCCTCTGTGCTTTCAGTGCGGTGAAGCAGATCACTTGTACCGACAGTGCCCATACCACGGTCTTGGACTTCGCGGCTTCTCTGCGTACTCGCCGCCACTCCGGTACGGCCAGCGACACCGCGTCATCGAAAACTACCTCGCCCAGCGCCCTGCACCACCGTCCGCTGGGCGCCAGTCGCGTTCCCCGTCGCCGAGGTGATTTTCATCACTGCCCCAGCGGTATTCTGCCGCACGTCCTCGTAGTTCCCACCGGGAAAACTGCGACTTTTGGGGATGGGGTCACTGAACATCGAAGTGCCCAAGACCTCCAACCGACTCAGAGACGTAACGATACCACAGAATACGACCGGCTTCCACTTGATATACCAGTGACGATTGATGGTTACGCTTTTGACGCGTTAGTGGACACCAGCGCCAACTACTCAATATTGTGTGGCAAACTGGCATCACACCTAAACAATTAATTACGCCGTGGCACAACTCGCAGATTCGGACAGCTGGCGGCCATCTCGTTACTCCGCTGGGCCCCTGCGCCACTAGAGCTCAAATCCAAGGATATACATTTGTCGCTAGCTGCCTTGTCCTAGGTGAGTGCTCCCGTGACGTTATTCTTGGAGTTGACTTTCTTCAAGAGTAAGGCGCTATTATTGACCTACAAAAGCGTGTGTCATGTTTTCAGCCAACCGAAGAATTGATGTATAGGATGTGTCTTGACGTATACTTCGTGTTTATGCAGACAGCGTCACGCTTCCTCCTCGAGCAAGCGTAATGTCGACGTCACAAGCTGCAATTTTGGCGATGGCATAGCAGTGGCTGAAACAAACTTTGAGCACCTTCTGAAAAAAGACAATTCTGTAGCCAGAAGTGTCATACAGCGTCGTGGTGGCCGATTCGCAGTTGACTCTTACCAGCTTTAGCAACGAGCACCGACACCTGTTGTTCCGCGGCAGTTCGATTGCTTTTGCGAATGAAAAATAGATGGAATTTGCAATTGTTTCGCGTCGGAGGCCAGTGACGCCACAGACACGCATTCGGTAATATCGACATCAATACCGCGCTGTCGACCAGTAACCAGACTACATTGCGCACGCTCTTGGTTGAATGTCAGTGCTGCTTAACAAGTTCCTCTAAGGTGCGCCAGACACCTATCACACATCACCGAATAATCACGTACGACGACAAACGCGCTGATCAACCAGCTATACTCACCGGCGAACTGTCCCGGTCCTCGCTGGGAAACAGCTTCGGGACGACGTTCCTACAACCTAGATTAGTTGGAGACTCCTACTTCTGACTGTTCGCGTCGTACGCGCAATTTTAGCACTATGATCTCTGGTGGAGTCAAGTGAGATCTCAAGCTACCATGATGCTTCTCAAATACTGTCGAGCGTTGCTTACACTACTTGTGAGTGAAACTCGATAGAGTCGAAATGAAGCACGTACGGCAATATACACCTACATAACCTGCATCGAACGATAATTAAACATTTCTTGATTTTCGCAAAGTAATCGTGCATTCATCCCCCTAAGAATGAGCTAGGCCGCTGGATCACCTGGGATAAAAATCGCCTTAGGCCACTTTCGTCGACATTCTCTAATGTCCATGTTTACTTCATTTCTTTCTAATTTCAGTTGCAGGGAGCAACGTTTATGTCATAAAACGTATATTTGATAACAAAACAGACAACAAGATTAACCCACACCCTTGTCTTTGAGCCTCCTTCTCGATGCACCAATGTGACACGAGGTGTAAAAAAAAATAAAGAGAAAAAGTGGAATAATTTGGAAACGTAGGAAAAAGTTTTCGTTTGTATATTAGTACTTCCAGCTGCATCCTTCTTCATTAAAACACGGTACGCACTTCATCTCCTTGATCAGAATAGCCAAGAAAGGTCATGGTAATTTCAGAGGTGTTCAGTGTCAATCTTTAGCTGTAATTAAGGAAGCAGTAGCACCAACTTTACGCATGTAGTGTTTTTTTTCGTGAACGCGTAGTTATCAATCTCCGAGTAACAATTCGGTACTTATATAACAATCACGAATATCGATTATTATCAGTGTTGCGGAACTGTTGCCTACGTTCCCATTCCAATTCTATTCCGAGGAATGACAACTTGCCGCTATTTAATTCTGTTCAATTCCTCGGAATGAGAAAGCTTAGCTGACTCCCACTCCGGGAATAGACGAGCGGGTCAAGCCCAATCCTAAATTCCTCAACGTAGCAACGGCATATTTTGATGACATTGTCGAGCTAAGAATCATTGTAACTACATAAAGATGATGTCATCGGATGCATTAAGAACTGCAAGACTATGCAAAACACGTTACCATGGTCAAGGGACAGTAGCTTGGAGACTACTGCCGTGCAGTACAACTACACTACTAATTTTCATGGGGGGAAGTTCTCCCACGGCTATAGTTTTTGCATGGTCAGCACAATCAAACGAGGTTTTAAAAATTGCAATTTTTTAAACCTTCTTTGCCCAACCTTAGAAAATATTTTAGTAAACATTTGGCAAAGCATGTATATACTTCATTCAAGCGTATTTTACTACCTTCGTGGCATCTCTTTACTATAGCCTGCAGCTACTAAAGCCTGAGAATTTTTGCCGTTACTACACAGGAATGCATTTTGGTGTTTTAACTGGGTACCTACTAAGACCCATACCTTTCTAGACCTTTCATTAACATCCCCGTTTATATTTAGGTAATTGTGACACTCTATAAAAAATTGGACCAACCTTAACTTTGTCGATTACTTTGAAATAAATATTTCGTGCTAAGTGATGAGACATGTATATGCAAGTGGAAGAGCAGACGATGATGTGTGGAAAATGTCCATTATGTTTCCTAAATTCTTTGACTGCTAACTACTACACAGTGTGCTATTCTAAAACAGGAGCATTAACAGCCTTCAAATGGCCGCTACAGTAGATACTGGCCAAGCCTTCATAGCCTGTGTGCACGTGTATGTCCTCGTCTGTCATTCATTTATCTCTCTATGTATTTTTATGTGATACGCGCTTACCATGGTAAATATATGGAGTAACTGGAGACCATTAATTTTTCTGCGTGGAGAATCACACTTCGCTGACTATGCTATATATACTGCTGTAATAAGATTATCTTATTGTGACAATGTACAAGAACTTCCAGACGCGATATAACTTAAAATTTTCTAATGTATAAAAAATATTCAAGTCATCAGTATTCAAACTGTTTAGCGAACTAGCAAGTTTCACTAATCTACATTTCACTCTCTTCGCTTACTAGAAAATTAGTGCTTTTTGTGCCAAACAAACTGCTAGCATTTAGTTAGTGAACATGCAGACTTTTTTTTCTCAAGAATTCATGTTCGAATGAATGATTATGTTTTGATATTGTTGAAGTTTAAATGCGTTAATGCTAAAGTGACAACATAGAAAATTGTCGCGTCAGGATAATCGTCGCATAACAGTATCCAGGTTAGTCTTTACTATCAATGATGGCTACTTTACTGAACATTATTTCATTGAACGTGCAAGGTTTTCGCAGTCCGGCAAAGCAGGCTGATGCGATATGTGCAGCCCGTGCTGCGAATCGTAGCGTTTTTGTGTCTGCGAAAAACTCATTTTTTTCTCGCTATCGGTTGTGGTGTCTAATAAACAGAAGTTCAACCTATAATGATATTTCTCTTTCACTACATCTCGTTTTTTGGGTGTGGGCAGGTAGAATGCTGGCCTTAGACTGCATCCGGCGGTCGGCCGTCTCTGGTAGGCAAAAGTGAATTTTTATCAAGATCACTTGTCATTTACTTAAGATATATTTCATTGCTGCATTTAGGGGTAATTGTGACCAGGAACAACAGAACAGTGTCATGCCGCGAAGCATGTGGCCGAAGGTCCGAAGCTTGGCTCAGATGGAGGTTGAGATAGAAACATTGCGTAATATGAGAGAAAAAAAAGAGGAAGAAAGAGGTAACGACTCAGCCACGAATATGCAATATTCGTGCATTTTCCCAACGAAACAAAAAGAAAGACCGAAATTTTCGCTTTCCTTACGTTACTTACGAGCGCACTCACTCTAGTTAAGCCATTTGAAACCTTTTCAATTTATCCCTTCAATAAACGGTTTATCCAATGCTTTGATATGTCGACATTTGATTGAAGTGTAGTATCTGAATTATGCGGTAACATGCGTAGCCCGACAGGCCTTGCGTGAAATGATAAGCGCGAGCTATTATGATGATTTCTTGCAGCTGCATTTCTTGTGGCGGCCCCTACTGCCCAGACCAAACCAGATCGACTGACCTATCTAATTCACGAAAACGGAAAGTAAGTAGAATTCCAACTTTACGCTGGGGAAGTAGGTAGTATACCTGCGTCACACGGGCAGTTTTATTCACGATCAGTGCTGATCTAGAATAACCACGTTCTTCATTAGGTGCTGCTACACGGTCACTTTTAATCGCGATGAGGCCCGATCGAGATCAAGATTATCGTGATCCGTGTATCGCAATCTGGCTGAGAGATCACAATTTCGTTTCATCTGCACCCTTGGCCGAGCTTCTTGAAAGCAAAAAAAAAACAAGAAAATCAAGCATAGTTCTCTAAAAAGATATTGAACAAGCTAGATATTTATTTCTAAAATATCTACACTGTTTTAGTTAGAAAATATCTGTAATATAGCACATTTTAGGATTCCTATCGACAACATGTTGTGATGGGAGAAGCAGACGATAAGCAGACGACAAGTTCAACTCTCGCACCGTCGGAGCAGTTGGAGCACCTCGAAGCAAATTGATTATGAGTGCTGCCAGCTTTTCGACTACGTCACAGCGTACGCGCACTACGTGATCGAATGAAGAGGCCTTTACAGTAATTGACCTCTGGCTGGAGCAACTGGGAGGCTTGAGGTGCCAGAAGTGAAACTCTAGCGTGTACAAGGAGATTGGCGCTTCGCGGCGAACGACCACGAGCTGGTGCCATCAGAAATAAAAGTCAAGATTAAGATTGCCGCACAGCAATACAGGTACGTGCAAAAAAAACTCTACCAAATGATGGATTCATGAAGCTACTTTTGTAGTGGCACGCAAAGTTTTTGACGTTCGAGCGGTTCTTGCACAAATAGCATATTGCTGATAAATGGCTGTTTTGAAACATGGTACGCTCAGTTTTGTGAATGACATGATCTACGTAAAGCAAGTGTCACCTTGTGCATTTGATCTGACCCAAGCTCGAACCGGATTAGCTTGGACGGGCCACGTAGCAGCAGCCATAGAGCTCATCGGGATCAAGAAAGCCGATCTGGATCACCCTCATCGTGATTAATTGTGCCCGTGTGACACCGGTATAAGGAACGTTCAATCGATGATCGCATTTGCGGCACACCCAGTGAAGACATTTGTTACGCTAATTTTCATGTTTATTCTTGGGTTGCTGTCATCGCTATTTGGTAGTAAAGTGAAAATTGTATTTTCTTTGGACACTCTCTACGGGTATTCAAATAACTGGGTAAGGTTGTGACTATTATGAGGGAAAAGTCTCTTGTTTAACAACTTTGCAGTATTTTTACACAGTGAAAGGACATGCTGCTTTTATAGAACTTAGCAACCACAAGGTCATGGAGCAGCAGTTTTTCATATGTCAGATTTTTAGAAGTGATGCCCCATTTCATGTAAAACAAAATTACCAGTATACATGCCATATATTCGCAAGGCTGCCCTGGTCCCAAATTTCGATGTTATATAAGAAACATATACACGGTACAGAATAGTTAAACACTGTCAGAAATTTTTTGATGAATAGACAAAATGCTAAGCACTATAGAAATTATAATATTAGCAGACTAGCACTGGCTTTAATTTATGTAAAATATGCTGGTGGGGCAAATAGACAGAACACAAAAACGCTTACTGTATGTGATGTACTCATGCAATACGGACCAGTAAATTTACACTACATAATAAAACCGATATTTCTAAAAAAAGCTAACATATTTTGGGTAATAATATAAGGTAAGGAGCAAAGTATAAACATATCCAAGAACATTCCCAGGAGTGAGAGGCTGAAGAGCTATGACAAGAAGAACGTCCTGGTTCGGCTGCCCGTGGGTCACCACTGGAACGAGTTCAGATGGTTCTCGGTGTATTGCAGCGACTCTCAGCAGAGCTACGCCGACATAACAATCAACCAAGCGGTGGCGGAAAAGCTGCCCCTGCACGATCCCAAGTCTGTTGTGATTCTACCGTCCACGGACTCTGAGTCGACGGACAATGCAGGTACTTCTGCTTCTCTTGACGCTTGACCGCCGCCTCAAAGCGTCGCGTACAAGAGATCATAGAGTTCCCTATAAGTAGACTAGGGGAAACTCTGGCTCTAGTGTGTACGGCAGCTGCAACGTACGGCACTTCAGCGAGCATGAGAATAATGTGTAGTACATAGATTTGTCTATTCGCCGTACTTTCGGCTCTGTTTAATTTCGCGTGGCGTCATGCTGTTTTGCCACAAGATGACCATCAGCACAAGTTTAGCAGTTACGCTTTACCACCGTAAACTATTAGACTCACCATTTTGAGCAAGGTCACGAAGTTACAGTTTGTTCTTTTATTCGAAACAAAACCTAGACACTGCAGTAAATAGAACCACAAGGGCGTTCGATTACCAGCAAGCAGGAAGACTAGGCAAATCCATGTACTACCTATCGTTACCATGGCCGCTAAACAATCGCATCGCCAGAGTCCCCCACTATAGTTAATCTTAGTAAACTGTGTAAAAGAGATGACTTCCACAGGCGTCACGGAAACCGCCGAGCTAGTCCTCCGCATGGTACACGCAACGTCTGTGACTCCGCGCATTAACGTTATCCCCCCATCACTCACAAGTTCTTTTACTATAGACGCACAAAAGTCAAAGAAGTTTGTGGCCGCAATGTTATCACATTGAAGCCTGCCCAGCGCGATGTGATTACGCAGCCTTTATTCTATCAAGGCCTACATATGTTGGTGAACTCGCTCTTTAAGAATCTCCGAATATGACAGCATGAGCAAGATATCTATTGAGTGCACGCGTATCAGGAAAGGAGAGAATCGAGTTGTAGTACCGAAACGTTAAAGAACAAGCTCCGAAACCAGAAAAAGAAATACCCACAGGGCTCTTTACGCATTCGCCTAAAAGAACATGAAGGCTCCGGAAATCGTTGAAGTGCAGGACCGAGCTTGTTGTTCATCCACACATATCAAGTGACCTGATTAGGCTTTCAGTAAAGCGCGCAAATAGACCGCTACAGGACGAAAAAATCCTCAGAACCGGGTTGAACTGAAGAAGTTCTAAAGTAATACAATTGAAAGACATACGAATGATGTACTCGCAATGATTAACTTGAAATTAGCAAAAATGTTTTGGATACCTCTGTCTAGCCCCGAAGACTGCTATATTGAGGGCGCCACCGCCTCACTGAGTGAGTGCATTCCCCCCCCCCCCCCCCCCCCCCGCGATTCGCTGGCGCGGTGAAGTGAGTTCCCCGGTGGTAGCGGAGTGTCTGGAAGGGAAAAGACCATGACGGACCTCACTGTTGACGACGCCAACCTCAACTGCCATAATTTAGCAGGAAATTAATAAAGCGCGAAAAATGTGGCACAATTTCAGGCACTGCTTCTGCAACTCTATCTTACTAACATTCTACGTGTGAAGAAAGTCCTTCATGTTTACACCAAACAATTGGCGTCACTTAGGCTTTCCTAACAGAGCAGTAGGAACTCCAGTATCTAGAGTAGCTGTGTCCTACTGCTGATGTGCAACGCGCTTCCTTAGGTCTAAATGCACTTGTGATGCCATACGTATTTTTTTGTTAATCTCTATCGATGTATTGATCCTAATCTCCTCCTCCTGTCAAAAAATTTCCGCACTTTACGCTGTTTTCCTCTACAGCCATGATAGAAAGCCCTGACAGTGTTCTACATCTCTCTTGTGTTTCCCTCGCCTCCTACATCGGCTCGCTGTTTACGAATCGATGACGTCATCTGATGACACGATTGTTTAAAATCATGTTTTGTGACGTCTTGAAGATACCAAGCAAACTTCATATATTTTGGCAATCTGTGACAAACTGATGACATATGGTGACGTCATCACGGGATGACAACATTTTGCACGACTCGTTTTGAGGCCGCCGGCGCCGGACAAAGAAACCATTTGTTTCCTTTTGATGAGCCATAGGAGATAGTAATATGTTATCTACCTCACTTCACTCAGCGTCTCTACAAACACCTTAGTCTGCAGCACCGCATGCATTCCTATATGCACTGTTTCCTCTATATTCCTCAGCCACACAATAAGATGCAGGAATTCATATCAGACTTTGTGTCCTTTCTGCTCTGTATGCACGGGCTAAAGACAGTGACAATCACACGGAAAAAGAAATTTTCACCAATACACTGCAGCACTGCGCGTCCTCGCTTTTGACACGTTATGACAACGCAGAAGAGTCCGCACCATCAAGCCTAGTTTGCCACATTCACTGACTTTATACTCAAGTGGCCCGCAGTTTGTACCCTCATCAAATGAGCTGAACTAGCCACGTTGGACGTTACTGCCTTGAGACAGGTTTCCAAAAGGTAACTGGATGAATTAAACAGTAATATTGCTTCCGATAGTGCCCACCATGCTTCTTTATTTTCGCGTAAGTGGGATTCAGTTACCATATCTTGGAGAGGGTCTCACGGTGATGTTCGGAGCCCTTCCGAATCTGTTAGACAGTTCCGACAAGATTGCGCTCATGACACCAGTAGGTATGCTTATTCCAGATTTGAGGCAGATATTATTTATAACGTTGGAATGTTCAATCACGCATTTTGAAAATCGGTCCTGTTTAACCAACGATCCCATTATGCACGAACGGCATAGAACAACGGTGGTGCTGGCGCTGTCGTTGCATTGCGCAATTCACTTCTTTTTCTGGGCAGTGAATTGCCCAAAGAAGACTTGTGCGGTTAACGGATTCGAATTTACATTCTTCGGCTTCGCAATCACGTCACAATGCGTTGCGTGCGAAAATCCATGTTTCCATTGCCAAACCTAACATGGCTGGAAATACTGAAACAAACTATGAAATCGCTATTGTGTAATCTCAACGTAAGTCCGCGAGCGCTAATGCGTTTTGCCGCCACTTAATTATCACTAGAATGACTCGGTCTGCCAGTGTGCTTTGTGGTGAGAGGGTGGGAGTGGAGAGGGCTGTACTTGAACAGCACTATGAACTTTAAAATGTATATTGAATGAAGTGGAAACTTTCAGAAATCGAAGTGCACGAACACAGAAATGCAGCTTTAATTTATCCCCAGTGGCGTAAATAGTTGCATAAGTAAGACCCTCGCCTCAACATTGTTACTTACAGGGTGGGGAAGCTAGCACGTTAAAAAGCTACACAAAAAATTGGCCCCGTATCTGCATGTAATCTGCAAATGTCGTCGAAAGACGATAGTCTTGCGTGTGGAGAGAGTGAACAAGACATTTATTTGATGTTCTGCGCAAGAAAATCGGTGAATGGTATTCTGGAGGCGCTGCGTTAGAGTGCCTCGAGCGTGCAGCGGAGGCGAACGAGCGCACCAAGTCACCCCAGACGTGAGACATAAGCGCCATTTGGCAGTTGTCTCAGAAAACAAAGCGCGTGGCTCTGATACGCATGTCTGCGCGCCATCTCAGAGGCGATAAGGTGTAGAACGCAAGGCGACGGGTAGGTGCCACCACCGTTTCGTTTTAGCAAAGCATTGGAAGCACTCGCCTTTCCTAGCAAGCGTTGGATGATCAGCACAGCGTGATAAGGGCTACGGTCCTTAAAATTACTTACCTATGCCTTTTCTTATATATGCAGAATATTACTTATATATGAAATTACTTATATATGCAGAATACATACGTGTATACGTGTTGTTATGGTGCCCCAAGCATGCGCAATAATTCGTTTTTAATTGACAATTGCACAAGCATGAACGCTCATCCTTGAGCAACATAGGTGGGCGCTGCGGATGGGGTCGGCCGTTTCAAGTACTCGAGGCCATTGAGAGTGAACAAACAGACAAATGTACTGACAGACAGACCAAAATTTTGCGTCGAAGGTCCCCAAGAAAGACTATCGTCTTTAAAAAAGCGCATCTGCTGTTTACCGCTTACATCTCAACCAGTTTGATAAACTGATTGCCATTTACTTTCTTTTGTGGTTCAAAAAAAAAAAAGAACTGCCGTATTAGCAGCGAAGGCAAGGAGATGGATTAGCATGTAGTGTCCATCGGTGCAGGGGCTTTCTTCGCACCATTCCCGGCAGCGCTGATGCTTACACTGACTGTGGCCGGCCTGGCATCGGGTTTCCTGATTCAGCAATGCCTTGGTGAGTGTTTTTTTTTCCTCTCAGTGACTAATTCACGGTGCTAAAATAAAGTTCTGAAGTCATTTTCTCTAGAGACACAAAACCATTGAGACAAAGTGTCATTTCATCTTTATTTTAGTCATTTTATTCAGTGTTTTACCTTCAGGGCCTTTCAACGTTCTAGAAGGAATGGGGGAGGTATATGTGAGCCACAATGTGATTTCAAAAGTTTGAATGCATACATAATACATGACTATCATAACACAAGGTCCCTTACGTGCTAGCCTACAAAGTCTTAAAGGCGAGCAATTCTGCGCAAGTGCAAGGATCTATGACGTCACAAGGCGCACAGCTGGCGCACCGGGGAAGGTCTGAAAGGTCCTGGAGTGACGTGTCTCTGGTGGGACGGCACTTGATTCTCGTGATATCATTCACTCGCTGGTCCGTTCCTCCGTGGTTCATCTGTCCATATGTCCGTCCGTCCCACCATTCGCGGTTCATTTGTTCGTCCGTTCGTCCATCTGTGGTTAATCCGCCCATACGTCCGTTCACCCAAGGTTCATTCGTCCGTCCGTGGTATGTGCGTTCGCTCATTTATACGTGGTTCGTTCGTCTATAGGACCATTCATAGTTCGTCCACTCATTGGTCCATTCATCAATCCGTGCCCGACCATCATCCCGTCCGTCTGTCCAAGGTTCATCTGTTTGTTCATCCATGCGTTGTACAACCGTTCGTTATTCATTTGTCCGTCCGTTCGTACACAAGGCAAGGTATACTGTGGCACAACCGAACTAAGCCAGTTACTTTTTTTTTTCGCCGACGTACTCCGCCGAGGAGAGACCACCGCATTTGTGCTCCGAAATATTTTGTGGGCATCCCCTGACTTGCAGCCTACCTGTGATTTGGGTGTAGAGGCTATCAAATAAGAAAACAAATCAGTAATTTGGTGAAAGATTTCCTCAAATCACAATTCGAGCCATGTTTTTTGTCGCATTACGCAAACTGATACTTTAACCTGAACGTAAAAATTCATGAAATAGGATTGTCACTGCACCTAGCGTGGCTCCTGCTCAAGGATATTTCATATCCTCAAGCATCAATCTTCTCAGGGTGTTGTGTTTTGTGTGTTATCAGAACAGATGCATGCCGAACTGAAGATGTAATATTTTCTTTTCAGAAAGTGGCTACACCATCAAGACTTCTTGAAAATGGCTGCTTCGTGATGTACATGTAAATAAACTCATTAAGAAGTATTTTACAGGGTAGGATATCGCATAAATAAATAAATAAATAAATAAATAAATAAATAAATAAATAAATAAATAAGCAGTATGGCTCTATGAAACCAACTCCAAGCCCCATGCCTCATTTATTACTCAGGTGTACATTTGAAGCGAACATGTCTGCAATACTTCATGTTATAATTATCGGACATAACAAAGCCGAAACGATGGAAGCGAAGCAAAGAACGCAGGAACAGAGAACGCAGGGAGGTTAACCAGGAATATGTCCGGTTTACTGCCCTACACTGGGGGATCGAGAAATGGGAGTATAAAGGTGAGATAGAGAGAGAGAGAGAAGAAAAAATAAAAGGGTAAGTAAATGCCCTGTCACGTGTTTAGCTCTATACAGAAGTGAAGGACATTTACAGAGGACCGTAGTTCTTAAAAAGACCAAAACTGGTCTAACTGCGTCGAGAGCTGACGAGCGAGTGTTCCAGAAGTATCACCACCGAGAGAGACCAATCGTTAAATATACGCTACATGCGCTTATATTGGCGAATTCATTTTTATGCACTAATGAAATTGAAGTAATTTTAAAGGCATGACATCCCAAATTTACGGTAAGATTATAAGGAACGCAGTAGTGGCATGGCTTCCGAAATTTTGACCACCTGCAGATCTTTGACGTGCCCGTAAATTTACGCACACTTGCATGTACAGTTTGGCATCTGCCATAAAATAAAGGATGCTTGCATTTGATCTGGTGTAGAAGAATTGGCAGGTCTGTAGTACAAGTGGATTACAAAGTCACGCAGTGCCGAAAATTGTAGAGTGACTGGTTCACTTAATATTCCAAGTGAACTGCACAATATATGTCCACAGGTAAATTATGATGGTCTGTTTAGTTTCACAAGGCCGCATGCGATACTTCATTATATTCAACTTCAACTCGATACCTACTTGCGAAAAATTCAAACGTGCAAATGATGGGGGTGTTGCGTTGTTTATGTTTGCATGTTGCAGTGTCTTGATACTACAGAGTGAAATAGAACTTTTCTTAGCTGTTATTGAAATATTAGTTAATTAGCTGGCTCTGAGCACCTGGCTTAAATGAGACTTTTCTTGGAATGAAGAGTTAATTACGGAATAAAAGGAGGCTCATGGGGTGTCGTGATTTCGTACAAGGGCTTTAATTGAGAAATTTTCCTTTGATGTCAGCGTTTTTATACGAAGAGTATATACGAGTTTCGTGAGTGAAATTTTCTGCTGTTCACAAGACCCTGACACTTGTGTGTTATCAACTTGTCATGTAACTATGAAGACATACTTTGCTTTGGGCTAGCTTGTTCGTAGCACTCATTTTGACAGAGTAGCGCAAAGACAAAGGAAAAAAGAAAGACAGTAGAGAGAATCAGCGCTGACAAACAACTGATCTTTTATTGCCGTCACCTGTGCGTATATATGTGCCAAGGAAGCGGAGGCTAAAACATGCTAAGAAAGCTGGAGTGAAGGAAACAATAAATACTGAATACGATCAAAATCTGTAAAGAAACACGCATGCGTGAAGAATGGAACACCAGGCTGTGACGAAGCAAAGAGAAGCGACAATAAAGTGAAACCGCTGGGAGGCGTCACTCACTAGCGACGGGCTGGCTGACCAGTTTTGGGCCGTCCGGCAAGCTGAAGATTCCGCCCGGGTCCAAGGACGTCGAGCGGTCACCTAAGGCACCGCCATCATCATCGACGGTGAGTGGAAAGGGACAGTACTTCAGTCCCCCTTCCCTCCCTCCACCCCCTCACCCGGAAAACTGCCGGACTTCAAATAAACTTTATACATCCATTGATCCAAACAAAACTTTTAGGATACATATTTATATCGTCAGACAAATATATGGAAGGCCTGCTAACGCATTTCTCACCTGCTCATGAACGAAAAAAGCCTGGAAGATCTTGCACTCTGTAGTATCTCTCCCTTTCAAAAAAAAAAACAGTAATATGCAAAAATCCGGAAAGCTAACGCATTTGTCACCTGCTCATGAATGAAAAAAGCCTGGAAGATCTCGCGCTCTGTAGTATCACTCCCTTTCCAAAAAAAAAACAAAACAAAAAGCAGTATTCTGCGAAAATCAGGAGAGCAGCCACAACACCTGCAATGGTCAGCCAAAAAGGCTCTATTGGTATTGCTGACATTATGATCATGTTCTTTCACTCTTTCATTGAAACACTTGTGCGGTGCCGCTGCTCATTCAAGAACACTCGGTGATGTAAATTTTCAGAGGGCTACATTACGGAGAGCAATATTATAGCTTTGGCACGTGAAACCCAAAACAGTAATTATATACCGTATTTACTCGTGTAATAGGACAACTTTCTTTTTTTTTTAGAAAATCCGGCTGAAAGTCAGGGGTGCGCCAATTACGTGGAGGAAAATTTTCAAAATTTTTTCAACTCGTTTCTGGTGCTCTAAATGTGCACATTTGTCATGTAAACGGCGACTTTTTTGTTTACCAATTGATCGGGCATAAAACAAACATACCTCCGTACCTTTCAATACAAGCGAAAGCCGTCAACAGCACACACACACGTAAAATGTTTTTGCACAAAAGTCGTAGGTGTTCCTCCTTTTCCCTATTCGGAGTCCGAGTCACAGAGTACACATTCATCCTCGCCGAGCGAGGATTCATTTTGGTCTCCGAATCATCCGCTCCCCACAATATGTCATCCTCACTCGCATCAGCGCGTTCGAGATACCCGTCTTCTTGAAGCTCTTTCTGACGACTTCGTCGGAGATCACCCGCCACGCTTCCACGATCCAAGCGCACAGCATTTCCATGGCCGGCCTTTTAATCTTACCACCTGGAGTCAGCTGATGTTGTCCTCCAGCCATCCAGATGGTGTACAGCCTCCTGACATTGTCCTTGAAAGGCTTATTCAAGGACAGGTCCAAAGTCTGCAGTGTCAGTGTGAGGACGTCCTGAATCACTGCCAGATCTGTGTGCAGCTGTGGTATCGTGTGGGCCAACCGACAAGAAGTACGCAGCAGCAGTAGCCAAGCAGGAAATTGTTTATTATATGCAATGCCGCGCATATATACAACGGGTAGCACCCCCTAAGGGCGAAAATTCTTTACATGAAACCAATACTAGCTTTGCATGAAACCGAAACCAAAATACCACAGCAACTTCTTTAGCTCCTCTCGTACGCGGTCTACTAGGCGCGCATGAAAACTGTCCAGGATAAGCATGGACGGGAACAACAGACCACCCGGCCGCTGATCCCAAACTGTTTACACCCAATCCACCATGATTTCCGCGCTCATCGAGCTTTTTTAAAAATAACGTAAGGCGGTAGCTTGCACCCATCTGCTGTCACCGCCAGTATTACGGTGAATCGTTGTTTATCAGCGCCAGACGTTCTGACGATGACGCTCCGTGCACTCCGCGGCATATCAAAGCAAAGGGGGGTCTGATCAGCGTTGCCGATCTGGGATAAAATGAAGTCTTTCTGCTGTCGGGGCTTTATAACGAAACGGTGGAAGTCCAAGACTTTGTCCTCAAATGCTGCGGGCAAGCGCTGACACAAGGTGGTCCGCCTTCACAGTGCGAGGCCATGGCGCTGCATGAAACGAGTTGTCCATACGGAGCTGGCTTTGAATTCTTTTGGTTTGATGCACTGCGCTCGGGCCATTCTGCGCACCTGATTCTGCAGAATATCCAATGACACAGCACAGCCGTCTTGTCGTAGCTCCCATATATACCGGAATCAGTCGCTCTTCGACTTTCGGATACCTGCCGGTCTTGGTACAGCGAAAAGCCCATCGTGTCTTCTTCGTCGCCTTGAGTTTTTCTTCTCGGTCCCTCGAGTACCGAATATTGGTTTCTCCAACACTGAAATGCCTGCTTGCCGCCCGGTTGCATGCTCCAGCGCGTACTGCACTGCCTTCAGTTTAAACCCAGCCGTGTAGCTTGCGTACTTCCCCATGGTGGAACCAAAGTTGAATACACGACCACAACATACGCACACTGCTTGCTGATGATCATGATGATGCCTTCACTATGGCTCTTGCCCATTCAGGATGATTGGCCGAGAATTGAGGATATGAAATTTAAAGGGGTTGTGAAACGCTCGTTCTAAAGCGACAGTGCGAAGCCACCGGCGTCTACACGCACTAACTAGGTGACGTCATCATAAGTAATTCTTTGCCTATCGAGGAACGCGGAACTTTTCGGTACTTGTGAGTGTGTGCAACTGGAATGCTCATCAGCATCTTTGTCATACGCAATCAGCGCTAACTTGAACTCTGACGTCATATTAAGCAGCGTCCTTGTGGGACGCGGATCGCGTATGGCAGACGCCGATGAGCGCCTCTTGCGCGTGCTCGATATGCCATAGAGTTCCGCGTTTCTCGATAGGCAAAGCTTTTATGCAGGTCCACTCGGGCTGATGATGCAGTTAGCGCATGTGGCTGCCGTTGGTGCCGCATTGTTGTAAAGCGACCATTTAACGACCCCTTCAAGGGCTTTCAAATAATGATGGTGGTAATGGCGATCGAGCCCCCGGCGTTGTACAAGTGACCTCCAAGAAGAGCGGCGATTTGGCGGGTATCAATAAGTTACGGAACAGCCGTGTTTTTTTCGCTCATGGACGCTTTTTTATGTTTCAGTTCGACAAACACGTTGGTTAGGTCGTTGCACGTGATGAATAAACTCTATTTTCGTATCTGGCATGTTTGTGGTCCGGGCTAGATCGCACAAAGAGGTACCGGGAGACGGTGTCTCTGTACAGCCTCCCTGGCCTGCTGAATAGCCCATTTTTGGTCTTGAACCTCCGAGCTGAGCTGAGTCGCCACTGCTCCCGGAGGACCTCCGGAGAACTTGTTGATAAGCTGGGGCATTATATATGCTTGTAAGACGCCTTTTCTGTTACACATAGCTTACATTTATTGTCCGGGTATAAGTTTGGGTAGCTCCTGTGGAGGTGCACAGGGTTCGGGTAGCAGTTTGTCTGTAGCTGTCGGTATTCCGATGCTTCTTGCCTGTTTAGACTCGGATGAGGGGCGGGAAAGACGCGCCTTGCTTCTCTGTAGTATTGCATGTATTCTGTGTAGCTTGTAAATCGGTCTTTGTGTGGTACGTCGGCGGCGCCAGGGATGATCGTCGAGCGGTGTGGTCGGGTTGCGCGGCGGGTTAATTCTCGCGACAACTCATGAGCCAGCTCGTTAGGATTGGGTGTATCAGTCTCTGTGTGCGCCGGGAACCATACGAGGTATTTCGGTTCATCCACTTCTTGGTTATTAACGAGGATTCTCAGGGCTTCCTGTGAAATCCGTCCTTGCGTAAAATTTCTGATTGCTACTTGCGAATCGCTCAGTATGAATGAGTGTTTGTTGGAGGTGATAGCCATGGCTATGGCTACCTCCTAAGCCTCCTCTATATTGTTTGTTATGACAGAGCACACATTAATGCAAATGCCGGACCTGTCAATTACGACAGCTGTGTGAGCTTTTCGTTCAGGGTATGGGCTAGCATCTACAAAAAGAGATTTACTGTTCGTGTCGTGTGCTTTGAGCAGTGCTTTCGCTCGGTGTTTTCTGCGGTCCGTGTTGATAATGGGGTTCATGTTTTTCCGTATCGGGTTAGAAATGATCTTAGCTCTTATTGTATTAGGGATGTCATTTTTGAATCCATGTTGTGCATGGTACATGATCCCTAATCTACTCATTATATTTCTTCCCGTTTTAGTTTTACTGAGCCTTTCAAGCGGGGATATTCGCTGAGCTTCTATAATCTCTTCAAGCGTATTGTGTAGTCCTAGCTGAAGAAAAAGGTCTGTGCTAGCATACTCAGGTATTCCTATCGCTTGTTTGTAGACCTTCCGCATGAGTGCATTGATTTTGTTAGTTTCAGCTTTTTGCCAGTTGTGGTATGCTGCTACATACGTTATGTGACTTATGACGAAGGCCTGAATTAGACGAATTACGTGGGCTTCTTTCAAACTTCGGTGTTTATGCGTGACCCTGCGAATCAGTCTCATCGCATTCGTGACTTTGGTGTTTAGTCTACGTATAGTCTCGCCGTTGCCACCGTTAGCCTCGATGACTAACTCCAGTACCCGTATTTTTGGAACTGTCGGTATAGCTGTGCCCTCCTGTGTATGAATCCTAATTTCCTCATATTTCCGCTTGTTTTCCTCGGACTTCCGTGGTCTGCTTCTGATTTCTGACCTGTAGAGAAGAAGTTCTGATTTCCCGGGGAGCATGTAAGTCCTGTGCCTTCCAAGTATCGCTCAACTGTTCCGATTGCTTCTTGGAGTCTGTGTTCTATGTAGCCGTCACTGCCATCACTGACCCATATTGTGATGTCATCCGCGTAGATAGAGTGATATAATTCCGGGATTTTATTTAACTCTTTCGGTAGTCCAATCATGATTAGATTAAAGAGCATTGGCGATATTACGGAGCCCTGTGGAGTGCCTCTGCAGCCCAATTCTTGGAGATCATATGGAAGGCTTCTTAAGCTGAGCCTTGCTTTCCTGTTGGTCAAGAAGTTTCTGATGTAATTATAGGCTCGCTCACCCATGCTTAAGCTCGATATGCGGCTGAGAATTGTTTCATGAGCTGCATTGTCAAATGCTTTCTTGAGATCCAGACCGAGTATGGCTCGTGTGGATCTTGTGGGGTAGTCTATGATTTGGTGTTTAATCTGTAGCATGGCGTCTTGGGTGGCTAGGTGACGACGGAAGTCTATCATCGTGTGTGGGTAGTACTCACCATCCTCAAGATAGTTGTTGGCTCTATATAAAAATGCATGTTCCATTACTTTTGCTACGCTAACTAGATGGGTCGGAGATTTATTTTGTTGATTGCCTTTCCAGGTTTTCGTATAAGAATTGTTCTAGCCTCTTTCCACGCGTCGGGTATTTCCCCTTCTGTCCAACATTTGTTTATATATCCAGTTAAAAATTCTATGGATTCACTGTCCAGGTTACGTAATGCTCAGTTGGTGACTCCATCGGGTCCTGGTGCTGATTTTACATTTAATTTGTGGAGCACCGCTCTAATCTCTGCTACCTCAAAGTTTTAGTCCATGTTGGGGTTGGCTTCGCCTGTATAGTTTTATGTTGTAGTGGTGGTGATTTTGGCATGTAGATGTTTTGTAGATCTTTCATTAGCTGTTCCTCGTTTCCTTCGTATCCGCGTGTGAGACGACGGATAGTGTGTGTCTGATCAGTTTTGGTGTTGGTGGGATCTAAAAGAAACCTTAGCAATTTCCACGTTTGTGATGTTCCAATTTGGGTGCCCATGTCCTTACATATCTCCGCCCATTGTTGCTCACACAGCTGCTTGCAGTGACTTTCAGTGTCTTTATTGAGCTGTGCTACCTTTTTCTGGACTGTTCTGTTGTGTCTTTGCCTTCATCATTTGTGTTGTAACGCTTCTTTAGTTCGCCACAGGTAGATTAATCTGCTATCGATGCGCTCAACTGGGATATCTGTTTCTACTTCATGTGTGGCTTTCCTGACAGTTGTCGAAATTTCCGGAGCCCTCCACTACGGCGTCTCTCATAATTATATGGTGGTTTTGGGACGTTGAACCCCACAAATCAATCAATTTCCTGACAGTGTCTATTATGCTCTCGCACCAGTGCTGGATATCGTCAGGATGTTCGATAATCGTTTTTCTGATATCCCGAAATTTATCCCAGTTAACTAGACGTCTCGTGTTACATATGGTCGTAATCCTGTCGCTAATGGTGAATGGTACGTGTGTTTCGAGTATGCGATGGTCACTTCCTAAATCATCGAATGTGTTGTGCCATGTAGCCCCCGGGGCATTCTTGGTTATTGTAAGATCCGGTGTTGTGTCTCACTGGGTGCTTGTACCTGTGCGTGTGTATGCATGCGGGTCTGTTATCAGAGTAAGCTGTTCATCTTGTATGCTCTGCCATAACCGTTTCTCTTTGGGGGTGGTGTCACCATACCCCCATGCCTCGTGTGCGGCGTTGAAGTCCCCTGCTATGATGAGCGGGGCGTTGCCAGCTAATATCACGGCCTGCCTAAATAGAGTGTGAAATGGCTGTCTGTGATTTGACGGACTGCTATATACGTTAAGAATTAATGTGCTGCTCCCTTTGGTTTTCCTAGATAGAAGTTCTGTCATTATATGGTTGTATCCACATTCTAGATTATGGGTTCTGACCGTACTATCTCTCCTTACTAATGTAGTGAGAGCTTTATTTCCTTCTTCACGCTCGGGACTTACTGACTGGTATCCTGGTAGTGTGGCGAGGCCATGCGTTTCTTGAAGTAAAATAACATCTGCCTTGTTACCTTGTCGGATGTACTGCTCGATGACAGATTTCTTAGCCCTGACTACAGTTCCATTGCCATATCCTGAGTTGTCCTTTACCACGCCTCACGATCGCTGTTGGTTATTTGTGTGGGAGGCGTGAAAATAGGTGGGTGGATGAGAGAGTTGGTGGTTTTGTGGGAGTTGCCTGCAGGGGATATGGTGCCTGCGGCTGTTGGTGAACGTTCGCGACAACACCCTGAAGGTCTGCGGATGTTTTTGGGTTGCGTCCTCGTTCCAAAATTTCTACCCTGGCTGCTAGTGCCGTCAGATCAACAGACGTCTTAGTGGTGGTTTCCAGGATAGATTGGAACGCGGTTAATAGCTGGTGTACTTTTTTCTCAATGTTATCAAACCTTGTTTGTTGCGAGTGCTTGGGGGATCTGTAGTTTTCTGTGTTTTAGCCTTTCGTTTTAATGGAGGGGCAGTTACCTCCATGCGATCGTCGGCTATGGGTGTTTCCTCCTGCATTACAGTATTAGCTATATTAGGGCTTCTGGGTTTGCCGCATTCGCGTTCCATAGTGAGGAGTTCTATTGGAGCTTGCATCTATGCTATCATTTCTTTCATTCGTCTGTTTTCATCTTTAAGCCGCTCTAACTCTTGACTGTTGTTTTTATTGCTACTGTTATTATTTTTAACCTCCTGAGGTCCCTCCGGTCGCAAGCCGCGTACTCTATCTGCCCAGCTCACCTTGTTTGTTGGTCCCTTAGACGCCGATCCCGACCTGGAACTGGGATGGGAGCTTGCAGGGGTGCCGTTCCTTGAACCGGAGCGGGATCTTGTTTGCTGTTGTTTTCCGGGTCTCGATGTCGAGCGCTCTCGTGGACATCCTCTTGGTGGAGATGAGCTTTGCCTTTGATGTTCTCGTAGTCTGGCCCATTGTCTCTGTTTTACAATGTAAGGTTTCTTGAACCTGGTCGTGCAGCTTTTATCTGCTGTAACGTGGTCTTTTCTACTGGTTTGACAACTAGGGTCGCATCTGTGGTCGTCTTTGGGGTTGTGAATGCCGCAACTAGCACAAAGTTTATCTTGGGGATTGGGGCACACGTCACTTCTATGCCCCAGTCTGTTGCACTGCTTGCAGTAGTCACTTTGCTTGCGGTATAGCATGCACGGTATTATTACTCCATCATAGCACACACTGGAGGGTACCTTGTTTCCACTGAAGAGCACAATCACCGTTGTAGTATTCCCCAGTCGTTTCGCTGTGATGATGCTGGGGTTTCTTTCAGTGACAAGGGCTGCCCTAATGCTACCGTACGTTTCTTCCAGTGGGATTTTTTTAATGATACCCTTGGCTGTATCTTCTGGCGCTGTTTCATACGCTGCCACTTCATATTCTTTGCCTCGTATAAGTATTTTCTTGAGTTTTCTGTACTGGTCAGCTCGGTCGGGGTCTGGTGTGCTCACTATCATGATGTTCTGTGTCTTGTTGGGGCATGTCACGTCGAAGTGCCGGACTTCTGTTGGTGTAGCCGTGGCTTAATGTATGCCTCTGGTTATATCGGTTGGGCCGAGTGCGGCTACGCGTAGGCCTCCTCTCGGTCGGATGACAATTTTGTAGTCTCCCGCTGGCAGCTTTGGAATTCTGCTCGCTTTTTCAATGCGGCTCCTCCTTCTTTCCTGCGTTTTGGCTTGTGTGTTACAAAAACCGGGTTCTACCTTGTTGTTAGCACCATGGACGCCATCAGCGTCCCTGACCGATTCATGTATGGGCTTTCGACGACGTCCGTAGTAGACGGTGTGCCAGCCTTCTTCACTCTCGGTAGTGTCTGGCGATTCATCATCATCGTGTTGTACGTCCATCGTCCTCGAATCAGCAGCATTATCTTGCGCGTTGCCTGCCGACGTGGTGGATTCCATTGGGTTTAGAGCGCCGGCTCCCTGAAGAAACCGGCCTGTTTCGCGAGGCTTAACAGCGTCTCGTGTGGTGTGCACCGAGAAAAGGCCGTAAAAAGGCGAACAACAGTTGGCCCACCTTGCCTTTGGTATACTGAGAATCTGGATGACGAGGCGAATCCTCTGATATCACTCTGAGAAATGCACGTGGTGATTTTCACTGCGAAGTTGTTCATGAAAGCAGGAGCCGACGTAAAGCGCGTCCGCACTCGTCGGCGCTCACAGCGTCTCTCCTCGTTGCACTTCGAATTTTTTTTTTGCTCATCGATTTTCCTTTTTTTTTCTTCAGGGTACGGGGACCACGTTCCAACTGCACCACTGGGAGGGGGGAGGGGGTACAATCGTTTCTAATCACGGCCGGGTTCGTGGGGCACACATTATGCGTGGAATAAAAAAAAACTGAATTTTCTGCGACCTAACTAGGGGTGCACCTATTATGCGAGTGCGCGGAATATACGAGTAAATACGGTATACATCTTCCCCGTTCAATAAGTAGCCCTGCCGCTCATCGTTTTCTTCTTTGAATGAAAATAGGGTACATATCATGTCTAGTGGTGAGTTTGGTGTGCTGGGTGATTATATATGGACAACATATTCTGGCGTTCTTTAATTGCTGTACAATTCTGATCACCACTCTAACCTTCGAACTGCCGGAGCTGACGGTAAAACGATAATAAAACAGAGGGAATAGCAATGAGTGAAATGACATTATTCTATTTGCAGCTCACAATTATACAAAAAAGGAACAAAAACGGAAAGAGGGACAATAGACGCAGCCTAGCCATGGAAATAAATATATGGGCATAAACCTGCTTTTTTCACTTTAACTTGTATATTACCACGAAACTTTCAGAGATTTATGTCAGGATGTTCATGATAAGCTTCGTTCATTACATATTTATAAACTGGAAATTAGCACTTGAAATCTTTAACTATTTACCTAGCGCTCCAAGGAATGAAACAAAACAGACAGTATCGGGAAAATTCACTTCCTACTCGGCCAATCTCCTGTTTTTCGGTATGTGCCAGGTCAGACAAAAATATCGCAGCATATTCACGGAGTGCATTATGATAAGTGGGGCGAAGCATCCATCTGTCCGTCTGTTCGTTCTTGCTTCCGTCCATCCGTGCGTCCGTTCGTGCGTCCGTGCGTCTGTCTGTGCGTCCGGCCGTCCGTGCGTCCGTCCATCTGTGCAACCATCCGTGCGTCCATCCCTGCGTTCGTCCATGCGTCCGTCCATTCATGTGTCCGTTCGTCCGTTTATCCATCCATACGTGCATCCATCCGTGAATCTGTCTGTCTGTCCATCCGTCCATCCAACTAGTGAACACTCCAAGTACTGCGAGCTCACATCTTTTTATCATATATTCAGCATATAGAAGTACTGCCATCTAGCGCACGTTCTAAGGACTAAACGAGAGGCGGCATTCGCGCACTTTCTTACGGCCAGCGCTTCATGTCTGATTCCCGTATTTCACCGCCTCTAGTTCATGGCTATATACTAGTTCACTATAATAACGACACTGCAGCCCAACCCTCGCTAAACATGGCTAAACCTTGCTAAAATCAAGGAGGTTGTGCCCAGCGAGTTTAAGGTGGCAACCCTTTCTGCTCAGATAGCGCTGAAAGTGCGTCCTTCTGATACTAGCTGTTTTTAATAGGCATCAAATTCAAGGGAATTTTATTGGAGATTAGGTCACCAATACTCATCTCTGTAAGTTATTGCATAAAACACAACTATTGTTTTATTTATGATTAATGTGCGCGGGTTTTCTCCTCAATTGAAGACAGTGTACGCGTGCCGCTGGTCTAGTCCGGCCGTGGAGGTGGCTACATACATACAAACAACAACAACAACAACAACAACAACAACAACAACAACAACAACAACAACAACAACAACAACAACAACAACAATGTCACACACTTCGGGTGAGGCCCCGCCGATCCAACATCGACGTGCGGCAGACTCGTAGGCTTTCACTTTACGCTTCGTTCTGCGACGGCTGAAAGGCCTCGAAGTGGTACATTCCAAATTTATTATCAGGTCGGTCGACCCGTGCAGAGTTGATTGTGTGGCGATGAATGAGCCTGACCGACGCACTCATAGAGCAGACACGGAGATTTGATTACACTTAAACAAGAACAAGCATTTAATTAAAACAAAGGCAGGGGATTACAAACAGAGGAGGAAAACTGATATGCGCGATGGTAAGAACGTCTATACAACAAAATGTGCTAAAAAACATTACAAAAGATAGAGACTAAAGACAAGTACGCGGAAAACAACAGGATAAACAACAGGAGCGATAGGGAAAATTTACGAGAAAAAAAGAAAAAAAGCTCAGGCTCGCACTTCTGAGCTTCGACGTGTTACGCAGCACACACAACTACAAATATTAAAAAAGGCTGGTTATTATAAATTAACAGTTTGAAAAAAAAAAGTCACAAGAAAAAGTTCCATACGGACCAGGCCAGCTCTTGGTACACGTAGGGGAGTTGACGGGTGCCGCTGAAGATCTCGCTGGCTTCGTAGACGACGAGGGTGCCCGGAATTGCAGCCGTCTCAATACGTTGCGCCGGTCACTCCATGCTCGCCGCTTACGCGAGACTCGCGACACCGACGACCGCACTTCTCTCTGGCTGTACGACAACTCCTTATTTCGATGCAGTCCAACTTTTTCAGGGGCGTATGCGTGCTCCCGTCCCATCTGAAGGTCATTTCCCTTTTTTTAGACCGCACGTGCCCCTTTCGGTACAGGTGCAGGGAGAACGAGGCGGCGCCATCGCTGGGTCGTTCGTCGCTGGATGTCGTCCTCTCAACACAAAAGCGCCCTTCATTGGACGATGGGGCCCGCGGACGATACGAAAATTGCAGTCGTTTGTGACAAACAACAACAACAACAACAACAACAACAACAACAACACAACAACAACAACAACAACAACAACAACAACAACAACTACTACTACTACTACTACTACTACTACTACTACTACTACTACTACTACTACTACTATAACTACTACTACTACTACTACTACTACTACTACTACTACAGACATGGTGGACGCACAACCCACGGCTTAGGGAGCTTCGCCCCCCAAAAGAACAACACTAGCAACAGCAACAACAACAGGTGCCAGTGGGTGTCTTTAGGCCTCGACTCGTTGCCAGCAGCAGTCGCCTCCATGCGACGCCTTATACATGGCCTGCCTTTTCCTTGTAGTGGGTCAAGACATCAACACCATTACTACCTCACGGAACGAACCGTCCTACTCACACATTGCTCGTGGAGAAGACGACGAAGTGCTTGGGAAGCTGCTTCTAGCTGTTCTATCGAAGTTCCTTCAATTGCCTGCTTTCCGCTCACGCGCCTCAGTTACAGACAACCAGCGTACGTTTAAACATGGTTCGACCACTACTTGTCGCCGCTCTCCTGGTGGTCATGTCTCCGACAGGTACCATTCTAACATTACTGTCAGTCTTAAGATTTCTTCATTGATAAACCCCGTTACAATGTGTTTTGTATTGTCGTAACAAACATTTAAGGGGCACGTGTTCCACTGCACTAGTTTAGTAATGTTATCTTTAATGCATTACGTTTCTAATGAATGAGTACATGTGTGTATAGCAACACTACTATCAAGTGAAACCATTAGATATAGGCTAGCTGTTTAAGGATGAGCTTGACATGACTTCGCTTTCTTTATGTCTTTCTACCGTTAAGTTTTATTGGTTAATTAGCAAAATTACAGTATCGTGTGACCACTGAGTACGGGATATACCGTCTGGTGTTCTAGGAAGGTAATGCGATCTGTTGACGATGCATGAGCGCGCGTAGCACACTGAACTGGGAGTGCCATAAGCTGCACTGCTTGCTTCAACATATCTCCAACAATGAAATAAACAGTGCCGTACAGCGGAGGACATCGGAGAAATGGTCAAGAGATATGCACATGTGTGCTATACGCAGCCGACTGCAAGTGTCCTCGGCTGTGCTAAGCGGAATAAATTGCGCAGCATTATTCGCCTTTTTTTTTAAAGTATGGAGCACAATATACACTGGGGCTGTCGGCATCTGTTGCCGCCGTAACTCTTCGCGGTATCATCCGACATTGCTTGTCACGCAAAAGCAAGTGACAAATGACTTCGAGCTTGCGTTAGGAAAACGTCGCGAGAATGCGCGCTCGCCCTCCAGAAAAGACGCCACCCGCACCTCTTCGAGTGGCGAATAAGGCTACGTGTTGGCTCACGCAAAGCTCTGTTTCTCCGGCAGAGGCTTTCTGTGACGGGCACTGGTTGCTGTCTGTCACGCTGTCTGTAGCCATGAGAGGAAGCTATGCTGCGGGGCAGCTGACGTGCCGCTATGGCAAACACCGGTGCTCCGCACCTCGCCAGGTTGCACGTTAGTGCAACTAGCTTTCTAATCTTGCTTGGTTGCATCTGTCCCTTGAATCGTGATGAATTCATACGGGAAATTTCCATCACAGAATTTTTGGCCTTTCTATTATCTTGCAGTCGAATATAACGCAGTAGTTTCGTCCGTGTATATTGTACATGGAGCGTTCATTGCACGCATATGGTTTAGAAAAACAGACCGCGCTTGGTCCATCCGACCATTGGAGCATCTGTCAGCGCGTTCCTCCTCTGATGCATCCGTCCCGTCCGTCTATACGTGCATACATCAATCTTTCCGTTGGTTCGTGCATCCATCCATCCTTCCGTTGATTGGTAAATTTAAAAGTGTGTTCGGCACACTAGCACGCCTTTTTATTGTATCTACAATTTTCCATTTGACTGTTAGTGCGCTGAAAGCACGTTTATTCGTCGAATATTTTCTTGAGTAGTCAATTGTGTAATAAGCACAGGCGCCCATTATGATATCCTGGTGAAATTCCAGCCTACCATTAAAAAACCTCGAAGGCTAACGCACGAAAATATGGCGAAACCAATAATGGTGAAGCGTGGTTGCAAGCGAACTGTCGTGTTCATTCCCCAATGCGAAGTGTTGGCCCTACACTACGACGAAAATTAGACACTCGCACATAAGTTTCGACTGCAGCTGTCAATAGGAACTTGTGTATTGTTTGTTTTGATTGCACGATAACTTACATGCTCGACTAAAGTTGTGATATAAGCGAAACAAGAAAACTACCATAGATCTTTGTTTTTAGAAAATGCTAGTAATTAGACATTGGGACAGGAGTCGTGATTGTAGCAATCTATAGATGAGTTCATAAGCTGTGTTGAGAGGGATTCGGAGGAATGAAATATTTGGACAACAGTTTTGATTGGATCAATAAATACACTCGCAATTATGTTGTTTCGAGGAAATGACGTTAAGGCGGTTGATGAACGACGCATCTTGAACGTGAACACAAAGTATGGGGCCTCTCAAAGATCCTGTTTCCCTTTTTTGTGACAAACTTTCGTCACCATTCTGCACTCGTTAGCTTTCTAGTAGCTTTTCTACGCCTTCACTTGGATCAACCGTCCCGGAGAGACCACGTGCTTCAAATTCTTTGAAAGACACAAACTACAATCCAAATGAGTACTTGGCGGTTCACTATGTTCACAAATCTGTCTGAAGTCGGCCCTGTCTTGTCTAGCGTGCATACAATAGCATAACATGCCTGGACTCCCCTGTCTCTGTTGCCAGTTTCGGTTCTCACCGTCACGTAAAATATTAAAAATCTTCCCAAGTGTTAGAGCGCATCAAATTTATACAATCATGTGTGCACTAAAGATTCTCAGGTGGCCATTACGATCAGAATTATTTCTCTGCACTGGGCCTCTTAATTATATTGTAGTTATCCCACATAAAAGTCCACACTCTAAGAAAAGAGAAAGAGCGTTTGACTAATTTCGAGTAGTCCTTACTTGCCTCGTAAGCTATATCACTACCTTTGAAGCGGAAAGTGTAAATTTATGGGCTCGTTTTTCTGTAAGGCAGAATAATAATGAAAACTAACAGACATTAATGCCAGGCAAAGTATAGCGGATGTAGTTAGAAGTAATAGTGATGCCACTGCGAAGAAATCAAAGTGGACAAAACATGACTTGCCACCGGCACGATCTAAACTCGCGACCTTTGAATAACGAGTCCGAAGGTTTACCAGGTGAGCAACGGTGACCTGTTATCTCTCTTCTTAGTCATACGAATTTCATAGGAGAGCAAATGCCCTCTAAAGAGAGTTGACGTGCCTCCTCGACGCAATTCACATACCAAGTGGCAATCCGAAACTAGCATAAAGAGTCAAAACACTCTAATTATTTGTCTTTTTAGAGTGAAGAGATTGCGTTGGTATTAAAAAGACAAAAGTTTGTACTCCGGGTTCCACGACAATGCGCTTGTCATACACCAATATGCAGTTTCAGCACCTTCAATCTTAACGCACGTGCACGTTTTATTTATGATTACCTGGACTTTGTTTACTGTCTAATAAATTCCCATAGAGTTTATTATGGCCGCTTCGTTTTACAGTTTAGTGGCTTTCAATTTAAGCTCTTAAGCCTTGCGCCACAGTGTGAGACACTGCAGGACTGACAAACAATACTCATTTCGTGCTCAAAGTTCAAAGCTGAGCTCGTTCGTGAGAATTCATCAGAAAGAAGTTGCCATGGTAAACATGGGCAAGAGAAGAACAAGCGAAAAGGGAACGAGTCTGTTATTGCACTATCAACAATAATTTCTTACAAGTACCTAAGCGTCCTGCAGCAATCTTGCCGTACGCATCCGTTAATTTATTATTCAGATCATCAGAACCATATACCCGTCGCGTTGTTATAGTAGATGTGGTTCTTATAACTGCTGACCCAGAGGTATACCGGAATACAATCCTGCCCACGGCGGCTGCATTTTCAATGGAGGCAAAAATACATGAGGCCCATGTATTTTACCTTCGGTTGCTGGTTAAAAAACCCTAGGTGGTCAATATTTCCATAGCCCTCCTCTACGACATCTTCAATAATAATATCGTAGTTACAGGACCTTAAGCCGTAATATTTATTCTCAGAACCTAGCGCAACTGCAAGTGTATACATTGCTTTCAACTAAGACATTTTTAATATAAGATGTAGATGTGTACGAACGCAATAAAACCTTTGTTGACCGTCAGCACCTGTTCTCGTGCGTTGTTCCCTGGTCAATGAATGCAATGGCGTTTTTTCTTCTTTTTTTGAACGGGTTGTTTACCACTGTCTCACTTTTTGTCGCAGGTGTCCTGGGTGTGTACTACGGCAAGCTCATCGGCAAGATCGAGACATACGCGCACAGCTTCAGTGGCACTGTCTACGCGGCTAGTGACAAAAGCATCATCATCACAAACCTGGTCTATGACGGAGCCGGTCCTGGTAGGTCTGTCCTGCGATGCATTTTGAATGGGATGTATTGCTTGTCTCGTATACACGTCACGGTATAATCGCAACTTGCTCTCTCGTGCTCAAAACTCATGATGCTTTAAATACACTCTGGAAGTACCAGATGCATTGTTCTCCTATTTTTTCCTCTGCCTTTATTGTTATTTACCTTGGCGCACTTCAACGTGAACTGGCGCAATGAGACAATGAATCACAATTTGCCCCTACAATGACACGCATGTTTGACCACACACTCGCTGTGAATGGGCGTCGTCGGCTAAATGCGCCGTGTATGGCGCAATCAAGCCATGCAAACATCACACCTGTCATAACTGCCTGGAAGGCGTCCGAATATCCTAGTCACATCTATTCCGTGACGTGGCTAGCGGATCACAACCTCGTATGTACACGAGCAGCGGAGATCACACCAAAACCTGTTGCGAGTGACATAAGAAATAGCGGACCTGTTTGAATCGTCCATAAGTATTTTTGACATTCGAGGGCTCAGGTTGTCACTGTCATTACGTGTGTTAAGTTACGATTTAGTGCGGGGGGGGGGGGTGAACATTTGTCGCAGTGTCACTCCCTAATATGTTAAAATACAGGGATATCTTTGCCTAATACCAATGGAAAAACTAATCAGATGTTCACCCCACACCACGTTGTCAGTCTCGGTATCGCGCACTTCCCTTCACTCCCGAGGACTACTTAAAGAAAAAATCAAGATAGTCCAGTGACAGGTCAGTGTAGATAATTGCACCTGACGCAGTCACCAATTCGCCCTTGTTCTGCATTAAGTGCTCGGTGTGTGCACCTGTTCACAATGCCAAGTACCGTTAACAAAAGGAACGTTCGTTGCTTGGAACGCCGTTTCGTACATGTTCGGACCTGACCGACGCTTCTGTGGGGTTGCTTCTGGGATCTTGGAAAAGCAACTTCCAATAGCGAGCGAGCGTCTCGTTTCAGCGCGCCAAGCTGATGGCACGGCCCCGAAATTTTCCCGCACCGACTGCAGCACGCGTGCTGCGCGTGACACATGTGCTCCAGCTGCGGTGAAACACACTAAATCACCCCCACTTTCTGCCACGCCTACTCCCGATTTCCCCGGAGCTTGCCGCCAAGGCCGCAGGTTGGTGTTGCCTTCTGTCCAAAAACTTGAGCTTTGGGTCCCCATATCGGTTTCAGTTAGGCTGCTCCCTTATATTATTAGCAAGTTTTGTTTTTTTAGAAATGCAAGCTCAGTGTGTACTTTCCGCTTTTATTTTTCGGTTAATAAAAGAGGTTGTCGCCGTTCTTGAGGAAGCCAATTGCTAATGTTCACTTTGCCTTCCGCAGCGGCATTCTTCTGGGGCTCCACCAAAGGAGCCGCACTAACCTTAGATGGTGAGCAGCTGCCTGACGAAAATGGAAGGTGAGTGCAAATGCTGACGTACTGATGCAGGTACATTGCGTACATACGTAGAAAACACATTTTAGAGGATCGCATACACGCATGCACACATACATTCCTACATAAAAATGACGTTTGGCAAAACTCAAAACATGAAGGCAGGAAAAAGAAGATATAGATGAGCGCCTATTTGCTGCTTGGTCTTCCCGGTCTTCATGTCTCAGGCTTTGCGCAACGAATAACCAGTTTAGCAAGCTTACGCGGCTACTTGTCCAGGAAAGAGCTCTTCTAGAGTACATACATACATACATACATACATACATGCATACATACATACATGCATACGTGCATACATACATACATACATACATACATACATACATACATACATACATACATACATACATACATACATACATGCATGCATGCATACGAGCATACATACATGCATACATACATACATACATACATACATACATACATACATACATACATGCGTACATGCATACATGCATACATACATACATACATACCATACATACATACATACATACGAGCATACATACATACATGCATGCATACATACATGCATGCATACATACATGCATACATGCATGCATACATACATACATATATAGATACATGCATGCATATATACATACATACATGCATACGTGCATACATACATACATACAACATACATACATACATACATACATACATGCATACGTGCATACATACATACATGCATACATACATGCGTACATGCATACATACATACATACGTGCATACATACATACATACATACATACATTCATACATACATACATACATACATACATACATACATACATACATACATACATACATACATACATACATGCATGCATACATGCATACGAGCATACATACATGCATACATACATGCATGCATGCATACATGCATACATACATACATGCATACATACATACATACATGCATACATACATACATACATACCATACATACATACATACATACGAGCATACATACATACATGCATGCATACATACGTGCATACATGCATGCATACATACATACATATATAGATACATGCATACATATATACATACATACATGCATACGTGCATACATACATACATACAACATACATACATACATACATACATGCATACGTGCATACATACATACATGCATACATACATGCGTACATGCATACATACATACATACATACATACATACATACATACATACATACATACATACATACATACATACATACATACATACATACATACATACATACATACATATATACATCTGCTACTGTGGTGTAGCGGTTAGAGTGCTCGGCTGCCGACCCGAATGTTGTGGGTTAGATCCCGGCCGCGACGATCGCACATCAGTGAAGACAATATCGTGTACTGTGCGATGTGTTAAACGTGAGCTTCACTTTGCGGTCAAACAATGATTAAAAATCACCGACAGTGTGCAGTGCATCTCTTTAGCCACATTGGACTCAGATGTAGCAGATATTTTCAACGAACGTCAGAGGCTGTATTAGTAGAGAAAAGTTTTTTAAAATAACTTGTGCGCTGATTTTCCCACGGTCCACATTGAAGTGTACGATGTAAAACTACTAGTACGTAACGGCAAAAGTGTAGCCCATTCCTAACGAATCTTTGGGAGGTCCTCGACTTTCAGTAATGCGCATCGAACATTTGTAAGAGAATGCATGTATATGTGTTCTACTTTTTGAATTAGAAATGGGGGCAAAAACATTCTGTCTATAGAAAAGTGGCTTGAATAGCACCAAACGTACGCCAAAAAGTTTCACACTCCGGATCTCTAAGGTAGCGTTGACTTGAAAATTTTCAACAAATGTTCTTTAGTAAACCACCGCCTTCATTTTGCACATTGCGCTGGCTGCGTCGTAATATTCAGTAAAAATTTTTGGCAATTGTGGTTAGTAATGTCTTGAAGAAGAAGTGTACACTCAAGGTTAGTGAGGAGTAAGAGACAATGATGTTAAGCCACTATATTGAAGGCAGGATATATCCAATTGGTAACCAATTCTAGGGATGCCTCAAATTTCTATCTAAGCTCATCAGTAATGTACCAGTAATTCAATTATACCGTACGTTGTTGCTAATCAGTATAGATACCGTTCACCTCCTCAAGTGTGACCTAGCTTATAGAGCCAACCATTCGTGCAGCGCACAGGCGTCTTTAAAGTAGCTTATACCATGAGGCACCCGCACTGCGTGCTCAGCGCACGTCGAGTGACGTTACGTTACAGTGACAGGTGCTGTCTCAATTCGCCGTGCAGTACCGACCTTCTCAAGGCCTACCGCAATGCCAAAGTGCAACTAAAGCTGCCTCGGAAGATCACCGCATACAAGTCCATCGGCATGTACTGCAAAGCCTTTGAGGTACTCGACAACACGACAAAGCGTACCCACAGTGATTACAAAATCACTTTCAGAGTAATTGTTTTGGCGATAACACAAGTAGGGGCTCGTTTGTGTCGTTTTATTTAGAGTAAAACAACAGTGGTGGTTTAGAGGTGGTTATGGGGCTTGAGTGCCGACCCGCAGACCATGGGATCGAATACCAGCCGCAACGGCCGCGTTTTAGGTGGAGGCGTTAATATTTGCGGCCCGTGTAATTTGCTTCAGGTGCACGTTAAAGCACCTATAAGTGGTCAAATTTTCCGGAGACCTCCACTACAGCGTATCTCAAAATGTGGTGGGTATGGGACGTTAAGCTTCGGTGAATAGTAATAATATTATTAAGTAGTATTAATCCTGGTGGTATAGAGGTTATGGTGTCCCACTTGTTATACCCGAAAGTTGGGGGTTTGACGCCGGCTGCGGCATTCACCTTTTAATGGAGGTGAAACACTAGAAGCACATGTAGTCTGCCATGTCAGCTAAACTAAAAAATACTAAGCAGCTGAAATTTCCGGAACCATTCATCACCACGTGCGTCATATTGATATCGTGCTTTTAGCACGAAGACCTGAGGCGCTTCCATCTATAAACGGACTGCTGCTGATTAACGTGTGACGTGTAGTGGCACTGAAACAAACGTTATTGCAAGAAGACGCTCGTTCAAGCTTGAGTAAAATAAAAGCCCACCTTGCGGTTGTGCGGAATCACTGAAAGTACGCTTGCCAAAAGTCGTCATCTGCGGTTGTGCGGAATCACTGAAAGTACGCTTGCATAATGTGTCAGTGAAATGTTTCGCTTGTGACACTTCTTGAAAGCAGTTCAACAAAGTGTTTAAATATAACCCAGTCGACTGATGTCGCAGTTACACGTAAATCTCCTCAGTCCACAGAAGTAACCTTTTCAACAAGTAGGTACATTTACTTTTCCCCCAAGTTATCACTCACCGTGTTGCCGCGTTAGCGAATCCGATATATGCTCTACGCATTCCATGACCCTCTTGTTAGGGCAGTGATTAATTATACGCTTGATAAGAGTGTTTTTATATACATAGTATACAAATAGCTGAACTCTTTCAGGTTCAGGAAGAGGCTAGCTCTACTCGATTTAGTTTGCGATGTGGTACTCCATTCTGCAAGACTGCATACTCTTGCTATCTTTGCTGCGTTTAGTGCTGTAGACATGTTTCGTGCTAGGCACTACGCTCGTCCCGTCAAACATCCACCGCAAACCACCCACTACGAATATGTTTGATTGTGCAACAGTGTGTCTCTTGTTGTTGTTCATGTTCTTCCCAAGTACTTCTACCCAAATGGGCTTTTTGTTAAAGCGGATCATTTTTCCTTTTTAGTTTAGTGCTACGGCAGTGCGTATCATCACTCTACCGCATTGTGAGTTCATAAGATTACAGGATTTATTTGCTGCCGAGCAATAACTAACGCAACAAAAAAAAGTGCTCGAAGCATCGTAATTATTTCGGACGAACGCTTGCTTACAAGAACTAAAGAACGAAACGTGCATGTCAGACAGAAATTTCCAGAAACTGATGTATCATTTGAGTTATTTTGTTCCACCCCACCAGATCTAACTCTCTCGTGACAAAGAACTGAAGTCAATGGTAATCATACTAGGAATACTTGTATTTGATAGACACTATAGTACAAGAAGATAAAGGGAAGAGACATGCTGTCTGTCTTACTATAATATTAATTGGTAGAATTTCCCGTCCCACAACTACGAAATGGTTATTAGAAACGCCGTATTGCAGGGCTCCTGAAATGACAACCAGCTGAAAAAAGAACAAAGATTTATTCATATGGAGGCTAGTTTGTATAGTTGTGGTGGGTGGTGCCCCTCTTCCAGGGCCCCTCTGGCTACAGTGGCTCAATGGGCCTGGTTATAGTGAACTAGAATATACTCTTCTAGTTCACTATAGGCCTGGTCAAGGGTCGCCAGTTGGCTTTTCATTCCAGTCCCGCGATCCGCGCCTCCGATGACCAATTCATTATGGTGTTATTCAACAGGGGCGAGGTGGCAGCCTCCGGACGTTGTGTGCAGTGAGTGATATGAAATGTGCTCCAATGTTGGTGTTGCTCCGCACCGCTGCCATATGTGGCTGTATTTGTGAGTGCACGTTCTGTGCAACATGTGCGGTTCTTTAACCGTAACCTGCATCCTTGTACGTAAACTTACATCGCTTTCACCCATTTAAAAAAAGCAGTAGAGCCACATATTCACTATAGGCACCGTATACAGTCGAGTTTTCTAATGTGACTACAGCGCCAGAACGCAAGGCCTAGCGGATAGTGAACGCGATAATTAAACGGGGTAAGGTGCTGGAATTGGAGGTTTGTTGCTGGTCTACACGGGAGAAGTGAGTGCGCGTCTGTTGTTTGCGTGCCCCTAACAGAGAACGACAGTGAACTTGGGACCGAGTGTCTCGATGGGCGCGCCCCCGTTCAGATTGCGGCCATTCTTCGAAAAAGTCGCCGCTTTACTTCGGCGTGCGCCCCCGCCAAGTTTACGTTCACGCCCCGCTTGTATTAGAGAGTTTTAGTACTACGTACGCTGCGTACGTGGCGGCGTTGCGTACGTAAGGACGCCACGTTCT